>CAIGRO010191105.1:0-12362 GCA_903798355.1 Fraxinus baroniana
ATTTTCATGAGGCTTCTAGATCTCATATTTGAACTAGATATTTTCCTAGAATATTCTAGATACAATGCATATTTATGATCACATCTTTTACTTAGATATTTACATGGATCTTTCTAAAAGATAATTCTAGAAAATGCTAGACTTTGTTTTGCCATTGAATTGGGCCTATGAGCAAAATTCTTAAACCCATATTACTTACTCCAAAATCAAGTTTACTTTCCAACAATTTATACCCACCTCCTTTGAATGGGTGATAGAGATCCACTTGATCGCACAGTACACTTTCTTTACATTCCCTGCCTTAGGCCCCTTCGCCTAGTATTGCGACACTTTGCCTTCAGTCCGTGCTTGCAGCTATCTTGCCACTCTTCCTAGAACGCCTCGCCTTGCGCATTGTTGAGTAAAAGTTTTGGCTGCTCTTGCATGATTTTGATCGTATCATGCCTGGAGCATGACATTGTGCTCTCACTCTTGCACTTCTCTTGATCACGTTACCACTCTCACTCTTGGTATCCAAGGTTTTGTCTAATGCTTGATCTCCATTGTTCTACTACTGTCATCTTTATCCCCTGCATTTGGAAGCAATCATAAATAATTAAATAATAGAGATCTCACAAAAATCAGATAAGTAGGATGGAGAAATTGAGACCACGATGTGGTTGTGCTTTCACTTCATCAGAGGTGAAAGAACTGCGCATTTAAGTGCTGTATTTGATATATTACTGATGGATGGTGTGCTTCAAATAATTCTGTCAAAATCTATTGTGATATGTATGCGTGACATCCTAGAGTTCATGTATATTCAAAATGGTGGTATACACTGCAGTTCACTTGAGTCGGTTTTGTAGATAAATTTCTACAATGTCAGGAAATACATGCAAAATGTTTCCAGATTTGTTATAATTAACTTGTGATTAATGATATTTCTGAAGTACCGACACCAATTAGTAGGATGAGTTGTGCATAATAAACATTTCTTTCTCCACTTCCATAATCGTTTTGACAATCCCTTTATGTTGATTAATTTCCAGGGTTGTTGCTACTGCCATTACCTACATGAGACGTGTTTATGTGAGGTGTGTCATCACTGAGCTTTAATGATCATACAAACTGCAGTATTAATGATCTATAGTTTTGCTTTATATTCCTTTGCATTTTCTTAGCATGTTTTTATGCAAATATTGTGTCAATGAAGGAATTTTTTGGTGGTGTTTCATAAATTGGATATTTATTCAAGTCGAATTTCACTAGAACCATGTTTTCAAGGAGGTATCCCGCATCAGTATCCTTTTTCGAGGGTCAAATGGTGATTACATATTTTGTTAATGCACAAACAAATAAATTTCTTCGAAAAGTTTGAAACTGCTGAATTTTCCTTCACTTTTGTATCGTCAATATTAATATATGAAAGTTACTCTTCCATAGTTAGTTTTGTTGAAGTGTCAAGCTTTGAAAATGATCTTGCTCTGTATATGGAACCGATGTCATTACATATCTTCTAAAGCCTGCACCTCTGAGCATAATCTATTACCTCGTTTTCAGAAAAAGTATGACTGAATATGATCCTCGTCTGGTTGCTCCGACTTGCTTGTACTTGGCATCAAAAGCAGAAGAATGCACAGTGCAGGCTCGACTACTTGTATTTTACATCAAGAAATTATGTAATTGCTCATATCTTTATCCTCTATAAACCATCTACTGTGAATTTCTCTCTTCTGATATGTTATTCGGGCTCCATGATAAGTGGCTAGAGCTGCCATTTTACTTATGCAGATTCCGATGAGAAGTATAGGTTTGAAATAAAGGAGATACTCGAAATGGAAATGAAAATTTTGGAAGTCCTCAACTATTATTTAGTTGTTTTCCATCCTTACCGTGCACTTTCTCCGTAAGTATATCTTCAATTATGAATTGTTTAATATAATGCCAAGCAGAAATAGGATCATTACATATTCTCACTGTTTTTAACAAAAAAATGAAATATGCCTTGACACAAGTATATCTATACATATGACAAACCCATTTCCAACAAAATTTTAACCTTCTTTGACAATTCAATTTCTATGAGTTGTTTTTAATAAGAATACGTGCATTCACTTACTTCGACTGTAACAATGATATATTTTGGTTGTGCTGTAACCTTTATTTTGTGCTACTTTTAGATGGTCTTTATGAGATACATCACATTCAATTACCCTTTAAAAAAAATTTGCTTCTTAATTTTTCTAACAGCAACTCCAAATTATTAGGTTACTTCAGGATGCTGGGATGAACGATGCAACACAATTTACTTGGTAACAAACTCATCCGAAGTCTGCTTCCCATAACTAGCTGATGAGAGTTATGTTCCCTTGATATGCAAATGCACAAGTATAAATAATCATAGAAGGTTTCGAATTTTGTTCCTTTTTACTACTTATTGCTTGGAAAGCCACTAGATACTTCCTCTTCATGAACCAAATCCAGCTTTGATGACAACTAATTCACTTGAGGATTCGAGCATGTTTGTCTTATCTTAAAAACTTCACTTTGTAAGCAAAACTTTCTATACAAGTTTTGGAAAAAAATAACTTTTTCATTGGTCAAAGTTAGCATGTCTCAAAATGTAAGCAAGCAACTTTTACTAGCTTAGTCAAACATGCTCCTAACATGAAATAATGATCCATCAGAGGAATGAGCAGTTTCTATTTTCATACTCTGGTATTTTGATCCTTATAGGGGACTTGTCAATGACACTTACAAGATGGATTTGATTGTTATACATCCTCCTCACTTGATTGCATTGGCGTGCTTATACATTGCTAGCGTGCAAAAGGATAAAGAAAATACAGCCTGGTTTGAAGAGCTTCGAGTTGATATGAATGTTGTAAGTCATCTAAACCGAGTCTTTTAAGGTCTCGAGCACTAGATCTTCAAATGTTTAAATTTTTCACGAACCATAATTTCTTGGATTACTTTTGATATCATCAGTTTGTGGAATCGATTTATACAGACTCTAATTGCAAGTGAATGGTTGCAACAAAATCTTCAAGCGACGCGCTAAGTTTTCCTGGACTTGTGGAGCCTGCTTTATTTTGTCTATCTATTTAACCCGCGTTATTATTTTGCAGGTAAAAAACATTGCAATGGAGATATTGGATTTCTACGACAGCCACAAACTGATTACAGAAGATAGAGTTAACGCAGCCATGAGCAAGCTACCAAAATAATGGATGTATATATTGGATTTCTATGGAATGTTTGATAGGCAGAATAGACAATACTAGATAATATTGGAAAACGAAGTTAGGACAGGGACGGAAATAAATGTACATAGTTTGTAGATTTATTTATTTAAGAGCGCTTAGTCGTGTTTTAAAATATTTATTTCAATGTGTACTTGAGGGAGAAGCTAACGATCGAAGAATTTGAAGTTTCTATAAATGATTGTCATGCACCGAATTATAATATTATTGCTTTAGGCCAAGTATAGTATCAATAATTGACACTCGAGCAATTTGAACCAAAATAATGCCAAGTGTATAGCCTTTGGTTTACATCTTTGTGTACACTCCATTGAAATTCAAAAAGCGTTGGATGGAAAAACGTGTTTTTTTTTTCAAAACTGTCAAATCATTTGTCGTCACGTGGCACAATGTAAAAAATGTACATGTAGCATGATTGTTTGAACAATTTGTACGATGATTATACTTCAACCAAGAAGTTCTATTCTTTAACCTACAAGAGTATTTGACGGACTGGAATATGGTGTTCGTCAGTGTAAAATTAATAACTGGAATTGATGCTAGCTAAACAAAATTATAGCGAAAAATGAACAAAATATTTCAGCAACTTGGAATATTTGAGTAATTTCTATATGCCATCATGCCATAAAGAGAATTACAGTGCAAGTATAGAAACACAACTCAAAAGGACAAAAAAACTATTATATCGGCTGAAATTGCATTTCATGTCTTGTGCATATAATGCGTGTTTAGTACCCACAACTAGATAGGATTAAACGCCACAATGAACAAGATTTATAAATTCTTTTTTCTTAATTACAAATACAATTCTCAATTCTTAAGTACGAAAAGAGGAGGGGAAGTCCATTCCAACATAGTCAAACCATAACCCTGAAAAAAAAAAAGATTGCTGTTAGAATAGAAGCATTGGCACAAGCCAATATGATGATTTCTGTGAGTTACAGGGCATATTCAATAGCTAAGGAATTTGTTTACGGCCAGCTCATTGTCTGTACAAAACATGCACATGCAGTGTTTTGGCGATTTTTCTCCATCTAAGTCTTCCCCTTTCTCTTTGCCTGCTTCTTTGCTGCATGGCAAAAATAGGAAACTGTAAGTTCTATGTTCTATCACGGAGGTAAAAATAAAAATAAAGGGAGTAAATATTGGAAGACCTAGCCTCCTTTTGGCTTCAGATTTAGCAAAGAATTCCTTCCTTTCGTCTGTTAGAACAAAGACCGGCTCCTCTTCCTCTTCTGGCTCCAGTTTCTTGTTCTCATCCCGTGTCATCCTTTTCTCAACCAGAACATAAAAACCAGTTTGAATAAATGCTTGAACAAATAAAAGAAGAAGAAGAAGAAGAAGAAGCAACCATATCTGCAGCTAAATTTATCCATTATGACGGTAACACCTGATAGATGTAACTAGGCAAAAATTACAAAGATTTTTACAACAGAAAAGCCATTAGACACAGTAGCTAGTATGAATGCACTAAGGTGGAGTTTAGCCCACACCAGCAGGGGCAGATCTAGGATTAGATTTTCAGGTGGACTAAAATTTAGAGCTGCGTTGAACATAGAATTTTATGGTGGATGGTTACTAAGTAGAAGTGGGTAGCATTAAAAAGTGTATTACATACCTGCAATGTTCAGGGATTCTCAATTTATGATGAAAATTGGTGTGTTCTGGTTATTGACTCAATATAGCGAACATCTCTCATTCTTAGGTCACGGAAACGAAGAGTTGGCAAATTGTGTGCTAATCATTTACAAAGAGTCAAGGACTGCTGAAATCCAAATAAATAGAATCCATGGTCTGCATGATGGATTGTGGTTACATGCAGGATTCAACCGTGTCTAACTGATAGGAACTCCAAAATCCCAATGAAACACTTAATTCAACATATTTTAAATCAAAACGGGATGAAATTTGAAGATCATGAAATGGAAAGTTTTGCATAATCCTTGCTCCAATAGCAATATTGGTTTTTATAGACCATTACAATTTCGCCATGGGGCTGTTTGTGACATGAAGGGATGAACTAAAGACTAGAATAGAGAGAATAATCACTTGGCTTGATTGCTATCGACCGTGTCTTGATTTTCGCCTTAAAGCACGCATCCAGTCTTTGTAATTGTAGCTCTACGTAGTATGTCGTAAACTGTTTCCAAGTAGAGTTTAACTCGTCTCCTCCATATATAATTCTTCGTCCAAAGGACAATACTCTTAGAACACAACTCTTCTTTATTGTGCATGGCAGAATCATCAATTCAAGTCTTCATACAAAAATTTGAGAAAATACATACTCCCTCCGTCCCAAAAAAATAGTCCTATGTTATTTTCACACAGATTAAGAAATGGTAGTTAGTATAGTTAGAGTATTAAATTTTACTATGTTTTTCAATCTATACCCTTTATCCCTTATCTAGGTAGTTGGTGTCTATTATACCAAGATGTATTAAATAAAGGTATGTGTGGAAATGAAAAATTTAAGGAAAATTTTATATTTACTTCCTTGGTTACTACAATGATGACTTAAAGGCCACATGGGAGTCATCATTGTAGTAACCAAGGAAGTACTTCTAGCACTTCCCAAAATTTAATATGTGTTTAAAATGGAAACAGGACTATCTTTTTTAGACGGACAAAAATAGTACACAGGACTATCTTTTTGGGACGGAGGGAGTATATAAATTGTTCCCATCTTTTTCTTCTGTTTTGGAATTTGAATTGTAAAAAATACTCAGATTTCCATGGAAAGATCCCTATAAATACTAGACAAGAATTTCTACAACAATAACCATGAACCTAATTTATAGCAGCAAAATGTGATTTAAGAATAAATAGTAGCATATAACTGATAGCCCTTTGCAATCAATACAAAACTCAGATTCTTAATCATAAAATTGAGAAGATACACAATTTATATCGTATTTGAAGCAACAATAAAGAATTGATTTTAAGGGGAGCACTTACAGGGAGTTATTGTGCGTTTCGTTGCACTCGGAACCCTGAAGATTCCAATGGGATTGGGTTTGAACAAAAGCAAATGGTTCCGTGTTCTGAGGGGAGGAGCGACTGGTGAAAAAAGGGCATGATTGTGAGTGATTCTTTTGCCGTAAAAGATAACTGTGGTGTGGGCAATGAGGAGATATATAAGAGAATTGATGGTGGTGGTGGTGAGGAGGAGGGAGGTG
This sequence comes from Fraxinus baroniana, assembly GCA_903798355.1. Taxonomy (NCBI): domain Eukaryota; kingdom Viridiplantae; phylum Streptophyta; class Magnoliopsida; order Lamiales; family Oleaceae; genus Fraxinus; species Fraxinus baroniana. The sequence goes on from CAIGRO010191105.1 coordinate 6,422, forward strand.
GCGGCCGTGAGGAGGAGGAGGGTTGTGGTGCTTGCCATCTATGTCCACGGAGTCCATTGGCCGGGAATGAATTTTCTTAGGGAACGTTTGACGGCACTTATAATTAATTTTTAGAAAGTAAAATTGTATTAAGAGCAAGTTTGGTACTGATTAAAATCCAATTAAAATTGAAAATATAGTCGTTATTGGTCTCACTTGTCTAATAAAAATCAACAATAACGACTAATTTTTCAATTTTAATCTCTACCAAACGGACTCTAAGAATTTTTCTGATTCGATAGTTCGATCTATGATTTATCATTCATGGATGTTGATAAGATCCATCCATTGATAAAACAAAAAAGTTATTTTCAAAATTGTATCCGACTTGTTTGATACTCGTTATTTCTAAAATACATTATTTTCTCTTCTTTTCAATAACACATTATTCAATAAAATAATATTACATGTAAACCTAAAAAAATTAATTTTTAACTACACATTTTTCACTATACTATTTCAAAATGCATTCTTACCCGAAATTGGGGCTCGATAAGTAATTTGAACATACTGATGAGCACGTCAAATATTGATTTGAAATTTTCACAACAAATCAATTGGTTTCAAGTAAAACATGATAGTTGAAAAGTTTGAGGAAACTATACGCAAATTATATATTACTAATTAACTAGATTCTATATACGCAAACGCAATACACAAGAAATATTAAATATGGCACGAGACATAGAAACTTAGAATAATATTATAAGATTTAGATAAAATGCATTTTACGAAAAATAGTATAAGCAAGTACACATTCAATATAAAAATATTTTAATTGTCAACAACATTTCTTGGCTTCATATAATTTAATATCAATCTGTCCATGTCACATTTTCGGGCATGAACGAAGTGCCAAAATAATTCAGATTTTTTTGTCATTATAACTATAGAGATCTAATATTATATAAGTTACGAGTCAATTATAAATCTATCCAATCTAACCCGTCTACTTTAATCTTTGTTGACAAATTGTGTCAAACCGACCAACCCAATCCGATCGATACTTGATTGGGTTGGGTTTCAACTTTTACACAAGTTGGATTAGATTAAATTATGATCAAATCGATTGTGTTGGGTTGGGTTTTGGTTGATGGAAAAATTGGCCCACCCCTACCCCTACCCCCACACCTACCCTTGATTGTGCTCCAAGAGTACTATGGCGATGCCTCCATGTCAACCCAACATCACCGTCATTGGTGCCTACCATGAGGTGTTCACCCAAACAGTTGTAATAAGATGCTGACTGCAGACTATAAACATCTGTGGGTTATGTCTCCGCCAACGTAAAGATTTCTCTCTTTGTACTTGAGCCAAGATGAATCTTCATGCCCTGTTTCACTTCCTAGTTGGAGATTTGCTTCGATACTGCGATCATATGTGTAGAAAGATAAGCACGTGATGGTGTCGTGCGCCTTGCACTATGTTTTTAACCAGTTTTTGCAAGGAGTTAATCATCCTTGAGCGTCCAATGCCCTTTGTTGAACGTGTGCTTCTTCTCGTTGTCTCCTTTTATCGTATAGTTGTGTGCAATTCAAATATCTAGCACTTGATCAATGGATAAGTTTCTACGTTAGTGTAAAGATTTTCCACGAAGATTCATTGACAACTTGTTCAATGACGGCTTCTTAATTTTAGAGTTTGTTGAGATTTGATCGTCGGGCGAACTGTCAAGATCTATTAAAACTTGCCGTTCAACGTTGGTTGATCTTGTGTGTTGCTTGATGCAACTTCAGAACAGTAATTAAATAAACCATAAATGACACTAAAATTTTTCATTTTATTCACTATTAAACTTCTATACAATATTATCACGTCCATGCTGAAAAGACTATACTGTTCATCTCCATTCCTCATTTGCGATGTACAGATCCTCTATAGAGTCGAAAGAAGAAAACCAATATATACAAATGTGCTTGATGAAGCAGCAAGCGTTGAACTTCGGTTCTGGTCTCTCAGTTTTCCTTGAGCTTATATACAGCATTCACGCATTCTTCTGCGTCCCATAGGAATGAACCAAAAGCAACGGCCTCCAGCACAAATCTCTTAAGACTTGCAAAAGATGTGGAAATTGAATTATTGGTTTCAAGCAAACCTGTATTCTCATCTCCGAATAGAGCCCAACAGTGTCTCTCAATCAGATTCAGAGCCTCCTTGGACTTTGGTTTCGCGCACATCTGCAGTGTTTCCGAGTCAAATCCCATCACGTAACACTTCAATTTCTTGTGTTTCTTGCCTAGACTACATGATACCTGACCTATAGACATAGACTTCGGTCTGTTAATGCGACCAAATGCAATGTAATTTGATCCTAAAGACAACATCTCCGAAAGTTGAAGGTAATAAGCATCAGTACCAAAATCCAGGTTTGTCAGATCTAGACCCTGCTCCAGACGGTACCTCAACAAGGCGGACTTCAAAAAGTAACCGTACAAGATGGAAGCAGCATACAGTCTACAGAGATGAAGCCTCGGGATCTCAGTTGTGGCCCAACTATCCCTGACATTAGAGTTTGCTTTCCTGCCAACAACAGCAGTAATATGTTCCTTGACCATCTCCAAAACCTCAAAGTTGTGAATTGACTCGAGTTCCCAGTCCTTTGAAGGATATATTTCGAGTCTGCCATTGTAGATACATTTGGAAATCCTTGGGACCAAGTGAACTCTGATCTCCATAAACTTGTAAAAGATTAGCATGTACACCACATCTTCGACTGCGGTCTGGCATTCGTGCTTCTTCAATTCAGCAATCCTCCTGCCATTCATTTATTCTCATAGTCAGTAAAAGTACCAAGAAAAAATGAAGATTTCATATTATTAACCAGCATTTCAGGTATCAGCATTCGTTTGGCCTACAGTTCAATTATTTCAATGAAGTAATCATTTAAGAAATGCCCAAGTTTCTACTTCCTCAAACTTGCCTCCTCGAAAATGTAGTAATGCCAAAACCATCAATGTCATCCCCGAAGTGGTTATTTTCTCGATCAACAATGTATGTCCCATCTTGGAGCAACAAATAACAACTGCTCCTCAAGGAACTCGATGCACTAGTACACCTTCTCCGGTCCCTGCAGTCATCAAGGAGTTCTGCGCTTTTCCAAAAATGTACCATGGAGTATGTAAAAATATACAAGCTAATCACTAAAATCTTCACAATGGCGCAAAATGATGTCCAGCAAACATTCAGATACAAGCAAGGAATGACAGGATTATACAACTGTTTATTTAACATAATTCTCACCATTATTCGTACATTAACTCATAACTGAAATAGCTTATCAATCTGTGATATGTTATCGCTAAAATCAAAACCTTCCTGGAAATTATGTGAATATCATGCTATGTTACCAAACATCAATGTTTAGGTATTTATTTTTTGTTTATTATTTTCTTTCTTTCTTTATTTCCTTAATTTTTAATTTTTTGGTTTTTTGGTTTTTGACAAACATATACAGTATTTGTATTAATACTGAAGAAAAGCAACAAACTTTATAGTGTATGTACATATAATAATTTTTTTTACCTTGGTTCAGTTTTCTGTTCGACCAAAATAATCCATATTATCTTCTAAAAGACTGAAACTTAATGCAATAAATAATCATAAGCAAAAGATGGGAAAAAAGTAACAAATTGAACACCAACCTATGGAGAGAAGCTACATCAGAGCCCAAGAGCAAGCTGTACTCGGCACGAGCCACGGCTTCATCCCTGTCAGCCACTAGTTGCTCTAACTGATTCCTAACAGCAGCATGAAAGTATTCCCGATCATTCAGTAATACGCCACTCAAGAACCTCCCAGCCGCCGTCTTCGGCTCGAGCGGCGTGTTCAAACCTCCAAACTCACACTTATTGCCACTATTATTGTAACTACAAGCCACCGCAACAAAAGGCCTCCGATCAGTTTCCAAATTGATCGGACGACCGCGAATCGACGGCAGAGCTGGAAAAGAGAATCTGGGTTTGCTGTAAAAAAGGCAACAGTCCATTCAACAATGTGTAAAATAGTTCCTTGAACTTTCACTTCTGAAGGGTCTATGGGTTTTTCAGGGTTCTGTAAAAGGGGTGAAATTCTGAGGGAAAATTTGACGAACAAAGATGATAAGATGAGGAATACAAGGAAAACTGTAACAGCAGAATTGGTGGGCTGTGGCAATTACTGTGGCCACCTCTGAGGAGAAATAGTCTAAAACAGAGTGGGGTTCTATCCAAATAATCTAATCTAATAGACAGTGGGATTCTATCCAGATAAACCATGTTTGGCTAATCTTAAGAAGTCATGATAAATAAGTACTTATTTTGACTCTAAAGTAAGAATTACTATTAATCTAAAAGTATAGAAATAAGTTAGCTTAGTTACTGTTTGAGCCTTATTATTTTAAATCTCATTTTTCCTTAAATTCGTTTTTAACCAAACATTTTCTCAATAAAAGTAAATTTACACGTGAATTCAAATTTTTTTGTACTTTTAATCACACATTCTATAAAAAATCATTATTAAAAATACATTCTTCCAAAAAAAGGGGCTCAAATAACCCCTAAATATATTTGTGGACAAAAAGTTATCTATGAGCTATTTTTTACTTTTTAGGCTTAGCCAAACATAGTCTAAGTCTCCGTGATTTCCAACATTTTTCTTTTTGGGTGAAATTAGTAGCATGTTTGGTAGATATTAAAATCAAATTAAAATTGAAAAACTAGCTGTTATTATTGACTTTTATTATACGAGTGAGACCAAATAACGGATATATTTTCAATTTTAATTGGATTTTAATCGAATACCAAACGGGTCATGGGTTAAAACTTTTTTGATTTGATTTTAAACCACAATTTCTAGTTATTTTAAACCATTTCAATGAGACTTATATTGTTAAGTGGGTAATATTTTTCTAGAAGTAGATTAGATAATATTGAATCATATTAAATAAGTTAAAATCCACTAAAAAATCTGGGAGTTTATTTTCTTAATGAATTATTTAAATAATATCAAAGTTTAAACTAAGGGGTTATTCGATAAAATTGGATGAAAAGTGAGATGGAAAAATTAATAAAAATTATGAATATGAATGTATTATTAAAATTACAGTTTGATCGGCCAAAAGTTGATAAATTATGGTCAAACAATTACTAGGAGTCCATTTGGTAGAGATTAAAATCATATTAAAATTAAAAAAATTAGTCGTTATTGTTGATTTTTATTAGACGAGTGAGACTCAATAACGACTATATTTTTAATTTTAATCGAATTTTAATCGATATCAAACGGGCTTAGGATTCTTCCAAATAAAAATAAGTACAAAAACCTTAGCAATTAGGATAAACATCATATTATATTCAACTCACAGACCTAATCTATAACTGCCCGTGAAAACGACAAGAAAAAAGGATTAATATACACAATTATTGAGCATCAAGAGTAGAATTTAATAATAAGTATAATGGTTAATAAAGTAATAAATGGTGGGTGGTAGCATGATTGTGTCTAACCAAATCTAGTCCAAGCAAGTTGAGATAAAGAAGTCTAAAGATCAAGCATATGAATAAGAGCCCATATCTTATCAATTTTATTTTAGGGTGCCTTTTTCTGTCAATATTTTTTTATGAAAAATATATTTTTTTAACTTAATTTTCTATTTTTGTACTGTTTGATTAACAATTTTTTCACTAAAAATATTATTTTACTTTTGATCACGTGATCATATTGAACATCGAGAGTAAAATTTAGGGTAATTGGCGCAAAACGTCTCTATCTATGGCGAGTTGTGTGGAAAACGTCTCTACGTTTGATTTTTTGGTGCAGAACGTCCCTACCTTTGCATTTTCTTGCGCAAAACATCATTTTCACCTATTTTTAGCATAAAATTACAAATATACCCCCCTATATAAATAAAACAAAAAAGAAAAAA
>CAIGRO010191135.1:0-12385 GCA_903798355.1 Fraxinus baroniana
CTAAACCAAACAAGCTCTAAGTAAACAAATACGTGCCCACTGTTCTCTCTTTGTCAATGTTCTATACTTATCAGAGTGTTTCCGTGCTTCACAGTACCCCCTTTGTTTCTCCCCCATCCCCTTGCACATGATTTTTACAAAAATGTGAGGTTTGGCACCAAATGCTCACTTATGCAAAGGTTGGAGACCTTCAGTGTCTATTTTCCGATGTAAATTTAGTTTGGTCACTAAAATGGGGTATTCTTGCAAATTGCAATTGTAGAGAAAGCATATTGGCAACCTAGAAAAAAAACATAAAGGACTTCTCTACAACTAAAGTTATTAAAATCTGGAAACTTAGCATCCGTGGTCTAAGCCCTTGTTTGAGACTCATTCTTTCCATCAAAATGTATTCTTGAACAATGATTTGACCTCATTTCAACGACACATTTTTCAATAAAATAATATTACACTCAAATTCAAAACTTTTCCTTATTTTTAACCACACATTCTCCATCATAGTACCATTACAAAATGCATTTTTTGAAACAAGGAAATAATAAACTGCACACTTCTAAGACAGGAGAGACCTTGTGATGAATATTGACATGTAAGTCCTCTTTCTTCCAAAGACTAGTGGTACCTCTTGCGGCCCGCTAGAAAGAGTAGCTGAACATTCAGTATACACTTTTTTGCTTCATCATTTTATGTCACTCCGTTCAATTTATTTGATAAGATAGTGCCATAGTGGTAGGAATATGAATATGAATATGAGAGGCTATAGAGAGAATGAATACAAGAAACCAATTTAGACCAAATGCAATCCTTGTCGAGGTACTGAAGTGCCCATTTCAAGGCAGGTAATTTATGGTTAATGAAATTATCTAATGTGAGCATAGGATGTAAAAGGGTGCTCGACAAATGGAGATATGGGGGAGGGGGTGTGAAAGTGATGTAGTCCTCAATCCCCATTACAAGGATAAGCGAGTGAGTTATTTTTGAAACGCCTATTTGTTAGTCCAAACTGATGTCTCCATCTTGTGATAACAAATAAATATTGATTGAACATAATTGAATTATTAAAGAAAAAAAGGTAGGGAGGATAATGCAATATATTAGTTTGACTCCAATCTGAGAGTAGACGTAGACTTGGAATCAAATTGAACCACTATAAATCCAGAGTTGTTATCTTCTCTACTCTTCTTTTTCAAAAACTCAATTACTTATTCATGTGGGGTTAAAATCGTTTTATTTATTTTTCAATATATCTATATATAAAAATATATATACATATGTGCTTGTGCGTCTCTCTGCATAGATATACTTGGGATGGGATTGGGAGTGCTTACTGTACTATGAAAAGAAAACACCAAAATGCTCAACATCCATAATTCATTTTAGTTGTGAACAAGTAACTGTTACTTTCTCATGAAGAAAAGAATTTGTTCTCTCTCCTAGCTAGTCTCTTATTTTACATTCACCAAATTTATATTATGTTCCCTCTGGGAAGGGGCAACATATTTTTATATTTTTCATTGTCTCTTTGGTATTTAACGCCTTTATGATCTTATGTTGTGCTTCTTTTTCTCGGAACACAGGTTTGGTCACTTGGCTTGTTTCACTTCTGACGTTGAAGTGTTTCTTCAAGTTTTGGATAATAATAATAAGGCCAAAATTTTAGAGTACTTGGTGAAGGAATGCGAATCTAGCACAAATATGCCCACCAAAGCTCTTGGGCAATCCATAACTGTCTTCAAAACTCGAAACGTAATAGGCAACATGTTCACTTTATCAGTTGAGGGTATGGCTTCTTCAATTTCATTTAATGAATTTTTCTAATTGGAACTAGTGTGTGTTTCTGCTCTACAGTGGCTGAGCCGGGTCTCAGAGCCAGCAGGGGCAAAATTTAACTACGGAAATTTTTTCTTAACACAAAATATAATAATATTTAAAGGATTATAATTTCTTAAAATTGTTATATAGGAGTTTTACTTTAAAAACACCGTATTGTGGCTTCATTATCATTTTCATCAAATGCATTTTTTTGTACTATACACTGCCATATAATGACCTCAAACAACGAAAAAACTTAATAACGTAACTTTTTATTTTTACCATTAGAGTCTAGAATTTGTGAGAAGTTGTGCTATATCAATGTACCCATTTTCCCACTGTTAATAACATTTAATTCCTAAGAAACTGTTTGTAATTCCTAAGAAACTGTTTGATCTGGATAGTATTAAGTCATGTTTTACTCCTTTATTTAGTTGGTGCCAGTTGTGAATAAGTCTATTGATCGTGCATTAGAACATGGATCTTTTCCTGTCTTTTCATTTTTGCTTCATCAGGTGTTTTGAAGTTTCTTCACTGTGCCCTAGGCTATGGTAGTTTAGTTTGTGTAACATCTACAAATTTTGAGGGCTTTTCAGTATTCACACCACAAGCCTCGAAATCAACCACCACGGTACTTAAATGAACAGAACCCAAAAGTCGATTACAAGCAAATAGCTATGACGGTGGTAGGGTAGATGAAAATACATGCAAAAGAAAAAATAAGCAAGGAAATAATGAGAACATATGATGGAGGAAAGGGAAAGTTCTGGATATCTTCTGATGATCTGAAGAAAACGAAGAACTAAAAGAAGGAAGAAAAGAAGGGAAGAAAGGAAAATGGAAGGGAAAATGGGGTAAAGAGGGACTTGGCTAGAAGTTATTTTATTACTTTTATCAAGTCTATTTTATTTAATTTTGTTGTACTTTTCACAAATATAACATCAAATTAATCGTCATGTTTTTGAGAGGTCTATAATTAGTATTAATTTATTTTGAATATCTACCAAACGTTTAGGTAGAAAGTTCACCGACACACTACAATTCTATTAAATTGAAAAGTCCGTACATGACAATATATATAGATGTGAAAATCCATAAATTAGGTTCCACAGCTAAAAAACATATTTTTTTAATCATATTAGTTTTGAGCTGATCTGTGTTGCTTATTGTCTTAAATCTCGATGCAAAAAGTTGACGGCGAATCGTTTTGGGTGGTAAAAAATAAATTGTCCTTTTAGGTCATTTCGAGCTTTTTAACACTTTTTTTTGTGAATAGGGCAACTATTTGTTTTCTAAACTGAAAACTTATCCCAACGAGTAACTGCTTATGTTTTCAACAACTTCTAAGGGATGATAACCACCCAAAGTGTATAAGCTCATTTTCTTAAGCAAACCCAAGCATCCTCTTTGTTTATCTAGTTTTCTTTTTTACTTGTATATAGGTTTTTGTTTTTTTTTTAAAGAGTTTGATTTTGAGTATCTTAGATACCCAAGATACCATTATATGCTTCAGCTTAAATATTAATTTTTTTTTGGTCAGACCTTGAGGACTTAGCTGCACAAATGACTGAAATGTTCTGCAAGAAGCTTCCATTGTCCAAGGATCTGGATGCACAAGAAAGTATGTATGGTGAAGAGCTTCTGTCAATGGCATGCAATATATTGGTTCAGGTATTATATTTTGTTTTACAAAACCATATTTTTTTTGTGTGCATGTAGTATTATTGCCATATTATTAGGAAGTAATCTATTGCAGACTCATCTATCTTGATTAAACTTGTTTACTTTTGCATTTTAATGGAGATTTCACCCGAAAACTGTCAGAATCACCTCTGATGTGAAACTTCTGTTATTTCTGACACTTAAGAATATATAATCCGTTTAGTAGAAACTTTATATACTATTTAATCTGTATCCTTTGGTAGATAGTCCTTGATGTTCTCTATCATAGACTTAACACACAAAAGTGAAGCAAATGATCAGACATTCGGTTTATTACCCACTTTAACGTGCTGCTGGAGAATGGAGATACAGTATTTTGTACAGGGATCTATTAATACTTGAAAGAAACAACATAAGACGTGAGGTGATAAATCTTCTCCAGAATATGTGACAAAATAAAAAAAGTCAACTTCCTCGACATATTTAGCGCCGGTTTGACGGCACTAATTTTTTTTGAAACAATGTATTGCACAGTTGCTTGGGCCATTGATTAGATATGTCAGGTCAGATCACGGTTTTTAAAGTTGCAACATTTTACCCGTTACTTTTTTGAAAATGCAAACATTCCGAAAATACCCTTCTCACTCATTTCACTTTTGCGTCTCGCCGACGGAGATACGTTGAAGGGCCAAACTGTAAATTCACAACGGTTGAATAAGGGTTGAAATGGAACTTTCTAATATGAAGGCTGTAAGTGCATTAAAAGTGGTACAGGCTGTCAGGAACCACTATTTTTAAATTCATTTGTTACTGTTGAAAAAGGTGAAATCTAATTAAAACAAAAAAATAAGTGCTGTCAAACAGGGGCTTAGGTTTCAGCAGGAATGTCGATAGCTAGAGCATAATCTCATAATTTGTTTTGAAAATCTGGAAAACTAACTGCATTTCTCTTGGAAAAATCCATGGTTATTTTTTGTGCATCTATGATTGTCGCATCTCACATGACTCGTTTAGCAATAACTTGTTTCCCTGGACTTCCTAGTTTTCTAACTTCTTGGATTGTCTCTTTGTAGTTTTTCATATGTAGCTATGTTTATCCGTTACTATCTTCCACTGAATTCAGGTCTAACATTTGGATGTAAAGAAAGACGACTTTAAACAACATTGTGTATGGCTGTTTAGTAGTAATAGTTCAATCCTTAGTTCGCATATGGATACCTTCTGAGAATGACTATCTTAATTTCTGTTTTGAAATGTTACAAGTTGATCCCGTTATCCTATAGCAAACCTTTTATTTTCAATATATTTTTCGCATTATCTTCTTTGATATATTCCACTGGTTTCCATCAATTAAGATATGGAAGACATGGTCCCACTATCACTTATCTTGCATATTGAACTCCTATGTTAATACCTGTGTCTGGTCAAACTATGGCATTGACATTCAATTTATAATGGAAAGTCTTATTTTTTTCTTTTTTCTTATTCTTTTTCGAGGGAATTTGATTTTTTTTTTTCCAAACATTTTGTCTTTGGGTTTCCATCTTGCGTTTTTCTTAGAATTAGACTTTACACAGACAATTGGAAGTTCTACTAATGTTTTCACATAATCGTCTTTTTGCATTTTGGTAAAGCTTTTTTGGCGTACAAGGCATCTTGGCTATTTGCTGGAAACAATTATGATTCTGGAGTTTGGTTTGACAGTCCGAAGGTTAGATATTTGATTTTATTATTGCTTAATGTCACTATATCTGTACTTCTCTTCTTTGATTTATTTTTCACTAAGCATGAAATGTGTGTCTCTCCTAGTGGTGGTGTAATAACTGTTCCAAAATGCAAATATTGCCCTTGTAGAGTCCCTTCTGCGTCTTTTACATGGTACTTTAAGATTAACTTCTCTAAATGATTTTGTCTTTTATTATTTATTTGTTTGTTACTTTTGGACAAGATCCTTTCTTTGCCTATATACAGAAGTTTTCTGTGCGTATTTGTTTGGACTTTTTGAAACTGAGCCATAGATCTTGTGTTACTTATTCAGTTTTTCCTTTTTGAGCTTGTCATCATGATACTCTTTTTATTCTCTTTGAAGTTTGTGAACTTTCAATTTTATGGCATCCGCTTCTTTTTTTTTTCCCATGCAATCTGTTTCTACTGAAGTTGGAACAATTAGCTTATTTGTCTGGTATTGATATGCTTATCCTGTTTGTGCCATTTTTTTTTTAAATTTTGATATGTTATTAGACTCTCTCTTGTACGAAATTTTAATGAATGTTTACATGACATGACCTTAAAAGCTTCATTTTGAGAATACTCCGTTTGTTTAGATACCTGTAATTACTTGGTAACATGAATTTTGATGCTTATCTTTTACAGGCTTGTCTGGCAGTACAAGATTTTTTTGGTGCACCTGTATTCTTATTGGAGTTCACTTCCATTGGCGTATGAGTGGTAAACAATATTAGTATAGTGTTAACTGAATTTCTTGGTTCTTGGGAGACCTTAGTTTCTGTTCTACTAATATTTATTAACTGTGCTTGAGGTTCCATTTTCTGAAGCATATATTACGTTACAAGTTTTCTTTTTCAGCAGTGACAATTCCTCTTCTTCTGTATAGGTATAAATCCTTGGATGTGAAGAATATTTTACTGGAGACCATATCGCACCACATTTTACCACAAATGTTAGAATCTCCTCTATGGGCAGATGTAAACGATCTATTGAGTGACTATCTAAAATTCATGGATGATCACTTTCGAGAATCTGCAGATCTTACGTTCCTTGCATATCGCCATAGGAACTACTCAAAAGTATGTAAGATACCTGCAATATTCAGTGATAATTTCAAGCAGACAACAATTTTCCTGTAGATAATGTTGATAAAGATAATAAGGTTAACGAGGAAAAAAAATGAAAGATTTAGTAGACGTAACTATTAAAGAAATATAAGTCATGGGTTTGAGATCTGATAGGGATAGCTTTGTGATAAGGATAGCAAGCTTGTTTTGAACCTTATCCCGGGATGCATTGTTTGGTGTGTGTGGAGAGAGAGGAACAACCGATGTTTTGAAGACCAAATACAGACCACAGAGCAATTTAGAGAACTATTTTTACCTGACTTTGTACACTTGGTTTAATGCCACGGCCAGTAATCTCATTGAGGGGTTGCCTAACTTCATGTCTTTTCTCTCTTGTTTATTCTGATTGTATACTCCTCGTGTATTCTTCATTGATCTGATAGGGTAGAAGTTGAGCATTTTCTCTTGCTATTGGCTTGCACAGTCCGTTTTATGGTTGAGATAATGAGACACATCAAAGCAGAGGTCCTCCATGTATGTTATTTTATAGTTGGAGTATTTTTAGTTGATTATACTAAGAGGATGATAATTGATTGGATTGTTGGTAGTTTGTTTACGAGCATCTGCTGTCAAAATTGATGATCATATTGTACCAAAGGGTGATAATTAGATTTCTAGGTTCGATTATTAATGAGGGAGGATTTGAAGATGATGTAATAAGTGGACGGAGAAAAGGGAGAAGTTTAAGAGGAACTCTATTGGATTGGATGATGCATACTAAGCAATACTTTATGGTACTAAGTAGGAATGAAAATGCTAAGATGTTTTATGCTAAAATGGATAATACAAGGAATTTGAATCCAACAAGTGGATTTTCAAGGAAATATCTTTTGGAGCAGAAAGTGGCATGTGATTTTTCATCCTTCAATTTTTTGGGGAAATTTTTTTTTTGAAGTTTCTAATGACCAGTAATAAGTTGTTTTGGAATGTAAATTTTAATTTAATTAGACAACAAAACAAATGAAATAATAACTGGCAAAGACCCATATTAAGTGCTTGTTTGGTAGTGAGTTTAAGTGCTTATAAGTTGTGAGTTTTACAGAATATGTGGATAAATGTTTGCCAAACATGCTCTGAGAAGGTTCTGTTTATGACTGAAGATTTCTATATATGGTACAAATTGTTTAGAATTTCTTACAGACTATACATTATGAAAGACTAACCAGCAAAGAAACCGAATTTAAGAAATTTTTTTTGATGACCGGAATAGACACTTTATCTAGAATTTTTGCCAGTTGTCAAATTGAAGGAAATGATTTCGATTCTTTTTCTATACTTGGGTATTTCTTGAGTAGCTAAAGATAATATATTTTTGGTTATATCTTGGCAATTCTTTTTCAAAGTTATTACAAGATATGGATCCTGCAGAACATTTTGTTGTCTTTGAGTTTTAAGCCGCATTTTTCAGAAGTACTATCTGAAAACTCGAATCTGCTTTCCTTTTATTACTCTCTTAGGTAGTTGAATTCGTTAAATTTAAGGAACGGCTGCAACGTTCGAATCAGTATTTAATAGCAAAGATTGAAGCACCCATTTTACAGCTGAAGCAGAATGCTCATAACATTGAAGCAGAAGAGGTAACTTTATTTTTCTTTTGATGTTTTTTCTTCGGTTTTCTTCTTTTATTTTCTAACTGCTGTTGTAAAACCAAAATTTTCTTCTCAGTGCATCCTTGAAAGCTTAAAATGTGGGACTCAGTTTCTTGAGCTCTCTAATGAAATCAGAGGCAAATCTTTGACCTTCAATGAGGATTTGCAGTTACGGCCTTGGTGGACACCAACTTATGATAAAAATTATCTTTTAGGTTAGTAATATTATTCCTCCTTGCAATTATGTAATGATAAAAGATTTACCGTAAATACTAGCTGACTTCTTTAGTTCTTAGAAAGTAATGCTGCATGCTTAAAAGTATCATTATTTTTGCAAGTTCAATTGCAAAATCCTCCCTTCCACTATCTGGTGAATAAGATACTACTGGTGCAAACAAGTCTTTGTGAATGATTTCCACAGCTAATGACAGTTTTCATTTGTTTCCAGGACATTTCCAAGAAGTGTCCTATTGTCCTAGAGAAAATATGGTATGAAAATTTGGCCATCTATTTATTATTTCAGTACCATGTTTTAATGAATCCAATTTTTATTTTCATGTAAATATGTCTTGGCTGGTAAATTTTATCAGTTTTGGAAAAAGGGGAAGTTGCAGATTTTTATTGATGCATCACTTCTTAAACTTTCTCCCGAAATATATGTGACAATGAGTTTTCAGATCTCTGTGCTTTCTATGTTTTTTACCAAATACTTTCATCTGTGGCCATATATTTTTTACGGTGTTCTGTGTCCACTGCTACTAGAACTTTGTAACTTCATAAAAATTTAACGGTTGTGCTACATGTACATCACAACTTACAAATTTGTTTTTACGCTGCTAGATTTAATTGGATTAAAATCTCATCAACCAAAAAAAAAAAAAAAACTTCCCCCACTTTCTTTTTGACACCTTATCGATCTGTAAAAGATTATGTAAATGGTTATGTACAACAAGCATTTTCCAAAATTTAATCCACTCTTTTTGCAGCATTACCAGGTTAAACAAATGGAAGCAATTGTACTAAAAACTGTTGAAAAGAGATCTCTTCTTCCACGGATGATCTATTTGTCCATACACTCTGCTTCATTGTCAGTTAAGAAAAGTATTGAAGACAATGGGTCCTCAGTAGATCCGAAGGGCTCATTAGAGCTGAAAATTTTACTTGAGCGCTATGCCAAAATCTTGGAATTTCCTTTCCATGATGCAGTAGAACTTGTTTTGGGGGTTTCAAGTGGTCGGAAGCCCTTGGAGGTATGATCTTTTGATTTCACTCTTCTTTTTTGCTGCAATGTTTACCTCTACTTTTTCACTTTTTCATCCTACCATGGGCAAGTGGCAGGTCGAGAAATGGGAATAGGTATCAACATGCTTGCATTTGATTATGGTGATTTTTTTTTTTTTTGAAGACTGGTGATATTTATTTTCTCGCTTTTCGTTAGTTGATAAAAGTACATGCATTAGTGACGGTATTATTTGAGACAAGACGAAGAGTCGTGAGGTTTTATGTAGGCCTTGGCATGTCTCTATGTTAAACTTTTCATAGTGAAATAGGCTTTGAAACGTGTATTTTTTTGTTCCAAAATCTAGTGACTTTAACATGTGTCCAGGTTTGCTGGATAAGAAACTTGAACTTCCTTGTTGGAGGAGTTGCCTTCTGCCTTCAGATTTGTGTTTAAACATCATGCAAACAATAATAGACGAGTTGCATTAATACGATACAAGAGTAACGGGACAAATTCTGATACTAGGAACCTTTGTTGTGCATGCTTTGCTTCACGTGCCAAGGGATTTTTATGCAAACTGTGGCCATAGATTGGGACTGGCCTTTTCTTTTTCCACTTCTACCCACTTTCATGTGCTTTTGTATGTTCCCTTCCCAAAATATACCCCTTGGGAATTCTAACTTACCATATCTGGACATTTCAATCAACTCTTGTTTATGAGATTTGAGTTCTATGTTACATGTGAGAATTATGGGTCAGCCACAGTGGGTGTGTACGTGTTATATTGCTAGTCACAATTTTGACTCAACTAAGAAAAGCGGACTTGCTTTCACTTTTAAGAGTAAAAAATGGTCATTGTTGAGGCAGGCTGATGACAAGGGTGCTACGGAGGTGCCAACAGTGGGGATGTTGTGGTGCACCTACTAATCCCTTTCATCAACCGCTTTATATAAATATAATGGCAACTGTAACTTGATTGGAAAATTCTCTTTATGTTGGGAATTGCACATTGCTTGATGTGCATTTTTAAGACAGGCTTCCCGTAAATGAATTAAATTTATGCTTGGGCAGGCATTCGGTCCAGCTATTGTTGACTGGATAAATTTTGCTGTGTTTTTCAATGCTTGGAATCTAAATTCTCATGAGATACGGCTCACAGATACAGACAGTTCTAGCTCTGGTACTTGGCACCTTGTAAACTTGCTGATGAGGAAGTATGTGCTAGATAAGATTGAGTCCACAGGTTCCCTGATCTCTTCTCCTGGAAGTGATTTTCCCGTTCTGGTGCAATTGGTAACAGAACCCTTAGCTTGGCATAGCCTAATTATCCAGTCTTGCGTTCGATCACTTCTTCCTTCAGGAAAGAAGAAAAAGAAAGGTGGACCTCCAGAACAGATAAACTCTAAGCTGCTTCACGAGTTACAAAATGCAATCCAATCTGTGTGCGATATAATACAAATGGTTGCAAAATGGTTAAGTGAACAAATTGATCAAGCAGATGATGAGAAATTTGAAGCCATGTTTTCCTTGATTCATAGAGACACAAATACTGAAGGGCCCGGGAAGGTCTTCCAAATACTCCAGTCTTCTATTTCTTTGATGAAAGATTTTGAACTGGGTGATAGGATATCTGAAGCATTACAATCTTGGAGTCCTGCCGATGTTACAAGGAAGATCATCAATGGACAGACTACTCTAATGTCTGAGTTTCTGAAGATATGCAAATTGAAAATTAAATCATTGCAAGCACTTAAACTTCAAAATTAGCTCAGAATTTCACGGGGGCTATGTTGAGAGAGTTGAGGAGACAGTGCAGGATGATGGCAGTTTTATGCTTCTATTTTGCAGTGGTGCAATTTTGATAGCTTGTTATTTTTTTTCCTTTCCAGGATTGGCTTCTAGATATCAATGTACACTAAATTAACACGATTCTTTGAGAATAATTTGTATTTTACCGCTGTTTTGCAACCGGCGTTTGAACATAAATTTGAAGTGTACTATTGAAATTTATTGTTGTAAAAGTACTTGTACCCCAAAAACATAGTGATAGTGTGTGCAAAATTGTGAAGTATCAGTTGCTTTGATTGCTAAATCTTGAAACAGATTTTTCATGAAGATATGCATATAAATGTAGAATAGGTACATTTCTATAGCTTAATATCTACTTATTTATGAAGTTAACGTTGTGTTATGTAGTATTGAACCTCACTGAACATGACACTGGACATGCTGCTAGTCGAACGTAGTTAAATGTGCGATGAATGAGTTCAGTTGGTCTGTTTTTTTGTCTTGAAAAGAAGTTCAATTTCAAATATTGATGCATTTAAATATTATTAATCAATAACAAGTTTTTGTGCTGGACGTGTTTAGGTTGGGCAGGCAGCCTAACTCGTCTGAAATGTACCTCAAAATGTACTAAAATGTAGGAAACAAACTAATCAAAGCATTACAAATTTTTTTTTTTTTTTTTACAGATCAGTGCCTCGATTGAATCTAACTAATCACTTCATATTCATCACCTACTGTGAACATGGAGTTGTGTATTATAAAGGCATTTTATTCCAACTTTAGGTGAATGCATTTACTAAATATTCCAATTAAATATATTATAAAATATGGCAAGGTTTTTTAAGGCTCGATTTTAAGCTCAATAAATGTCAATTTCACATTATCAATCATTTGTCAATATCACTATTAATGTCACAATTGGTATCAATGAACAAAGAACGTTAACAAAGTAGATTGATAATCAGCATAAAATGTTGTTAGTTTTGTATAAGAATCGAGCGTGGTCTTCCATTAAATGTTGTGATAAAACAGACTGAATGACGATATAATATTATTTGACTGATCCCACAATTGCATTAAGAATAGTAACTCCAAAAAAGTTCCTTTGATATCACTTTTGGCATTAAATTATGTGTTAACATGAATGAAGGTGGAACCATTCTAGATTCTATTACTTCAGTTTTAGGCTGCAAAATTTAGGTTAAGTCAACCACGTAGAAATCTGTTAAAGAGTATTTTCCTAATCCACCTAAACTTGGACCCAAATTTCAACTCTTGAGTTTAATTCCAGTTCCATTCGTTCATTCATTCCTTTCTTTCAAACAATAAGATGTAAAATATTCAAATAAACTGACTCTACTTCCAAAAGTTGGTCCATTTTATTACTGTCTCCTCTCCAATGCTGATATCACTTTCATATGTGATAAGTTGCAGGTAGGGCTGTCAATGGATTGGAT
>CAIGRO010191180.1:0-12964 GCA_903798355.1 Fraxinus baroniana
GTTGCCCTAGAGTTAGCCCTAATTCTTTTCCCTATATAGTATTAGTGTTTTGTATATATATTTACAGTCATTCTATAAATAAGATGTGAGGGAATACCTTGAATTTCTTACACTAAAGTTGGAGAGAATTTCAATAAGCTTTTTGAGCTTTCTTGAGAAAAAGGGCTCCCTCAAAAGCTCCATGGAGGATAAAGCAGTTTCCTTGCCATCTGTATGAACAATAGGGCCATAATAATTCTTTTCATTAAAATTAGAGATGATGTAAATTTTCAAAAGGAGCATCACATGAAGAAAAGGATGAAAAAGCAAAGCCAATTCCTTAATAGGTAGTAAAATTCATCAACATAATTTTGAAACACAAGAAATACTTTACTTGATATTTTTTTACCATATAGTGAATAATGATTTGAAATGAAGGCAAGGCAGCCACAAAAATATAATATAATTATTAGAAACCAAAAGGGGTTGTGTTATGCTAGCATTTGTGAAATACCTTCCATGCAATCAGAAGCAAACATTGTGGCAGCCTGATTCAAATATTTGTCACATAAATCATCATCACTGCAATTCCCTTCTGCCTCCACCAGCTCAGAGCGCTCAGAATGATCGCCTTTCAGGAAAATGTAGCTAGCCTTTGATGAAGGCAAGAAGGGAGAATAAGAAGTTCAGTCATCTCCCATCAGTGATTTACAGAAACAAAGCAACAAAAACAAGGTTGCTAGCAGTAACATTTGTTATGTCTCTGGTAGTGTTTTCACAAATCACAGAATCTATGTAACCTGAGACCTAACAAAAAATTGAGAGAGAAAATTTTGCCGGCAAGCCTGTTTATTTTATTAAAAAAAATCCACTTACATCTTCTTATCCCAGTTTACTTGGTACGAAGTAAAATTTTAGAGACGTAGGGAGAAGGACTGAGCATTGAATATCTTAAATAAGTTTCAGGGTAAGCATTTTCCAGCCATCAATTTCAGTATCTAGTAATAATGAGAGAGAAACACGATCCTCGTTATGCTATACTACTTGAAAATGTGCTCACAACTCTAACACAAGCTCCACCACTTCCCTTTCACGCATGAGCATGACCATATCAATTGACAAGGCACAACACAATTACAACGACTAATTAAGTTACTCAAAACCTTTCAAATATCAATGTCCACCTTCATGTAAAGGATTTAACTCAGAACTATATGGCTGTAAGTGCCAAGACAGCTTAGGCTCTTCTTTGCTCATCATGATGCAGCTAGCAGTTTGAGGTATGTGCGTTGTCTAACTGTCTAACTCAACATAATCCTTTTAACTTTATAATATGGGATCTTGGCCAACAAGTTTTTAAATACTGGATCTGGGTGCGCGATTATGCAGTATCAGCACAATTTATTTCATTTCCTAAGATCCCATCATTTTCGGGCAATTACACATCAAATTAGCCATTCTGAATAGGTCAGATTTTTTATACTCCATCTTTCTCTAGATTAAGTGGGAAGCTTGAGCAATCAGTTGCCTAATCCAACACACACTTCATAGCAAGATTATTCCTAGATGTGTCAATGTGGGTCCATTGAACTTAGCAAGTCAGGATAACATAGGTTCTCGCAATAATTTCAGGATGTTACAGAAAAGAGGACAAGCACTAATTAGTGGGATCCCAACAATGAAAAAATTAAGACAGTTTTGATGGAAAGAAGTTGAAGGAACGACAAGCGGTAAAGCCGGAAATTTTTTTCTTCTATTGCCACGTCAAATGAAATATTACATGCTTATCTTGTGTGGTAAATCAATAAAATACAATAAGGGAAATGAATCAGCTTTTGAAGACAGATAACTACTGAATATTGTGATCGCTAACCTGTAATGCCCCCCAGAGTCCAAGATTTGAAAGACAAAATATTAGGTTACTATGCAGCCTTTGAAGCAACTTTTTGGTGTTCTTGAGCGGAGTCCGGTCAACTGTATCCATCCGGAGAGCTGACAGGCACTGCTATACCACAGAAAAACATTTATCTAATAGTTCAGTGTAATGATTTACCGACTGAATGTATCACCACACGATACCTGGTATTTTATCTCCTCAAGTTTTCTGGCATAGATATTTTGAGGGCAAGAATAGCCATTATCGGTTGAATCATAATAATATACATTTACTTTAGGGGATGTTACGAATTCTTCCAGTTCATCTTTGTCTTCAACAGAATAAATCTATGAATGAGAGAATCAAATGATTAAACGACTAAAAACAGAAAACTTGAACGAGGGAGGGGGAGACCAGACTCATAAAGCTATTTGGTTCAAGAAACAAGTCAATTGATTGCATGGGAAACGAGAAAAACAAAGAATAACTATATTCTACATTTATTTATTTCAAAGTACAAAATAACTTCAATGTTTAAATTACTGGAAGCTTTCATAGCCCACCTTTGCATGCAGTAAAGCCTCGAGACTATCAATTGAACCCCCTGAATAGCATAACGGTATGTCAGTATAATATGAAACTAAATGAGAAAATATCAAGGGACATTTTCCTGTGAAAGAAACACAGAATTTTTTATGAATAAACATGTGCTATGTGCAAGTGATGAAAACACTTAATTAGTTATCGATAGCACACAAGTTAGTGTAGGCTTCACTGCATCTTCTCAACAGTAAGAATCAAAGGGAAATTTATGTACATCCAAGTAATTGACCCATCATGCAACCAGTTTGGCTCACTTGTTATGATTATGCACACAGATGGGTATGAGAGTGACAAAAAGAACAGAACCAAGAAAAAAGAATAATTAAATTGGCTGGAAAGATCCGCTAACTATGAAGGAAAAAGTGACAAAGGAAACAAAAGAAATGAAGGATGTGTAAGGGAAGGAGCTTAGGAGATCAACTAATCCGCTAGTTTTCTGATTAATTCTTTAGGTGACACAAACAGAACTGATAAGTAGAAGTAGGTGTAGTTATTGGGGATAGATCTGGTATAGGAGTGCGTCCCCTTATCTTCAGTTGTTCTAGGTTGGAAGAACGCAATGAATTTTTTATTTCATTTTCAAACTTGTTTTTCTTATATTTTAAGAGACATCTTGTGTTCTCACATATGTACCTTCATCAGATTATTAATAAAATTAAGTTTCTTATCTTATCAAAACGGGGTGCAGCTGCTTGGACAAGTTACAATAAAATGAATTATCGAAAAAGGAAACACCCCTCTTGGTTTCCTATCTAAGCATATTCATGCACAAGGTAATACAACAGCAAGAAATTTAATAAACTTAGCTTAGGATTCTTTTCATTTCACCTATTCCAGAGACCTGATTTAAATTATTAACAAAACACAATGTTGGGATACAAGATAAGTTCACAAATCAATGAGCATTGGGAAAGACAAAATCACCTGTAGTTGAAAGGTCAGGTAATACAAATTTCTACAGATTTTATAGAGGAAGATGCCAAATGAAGCAACTACCCCAATAAGAAAAATAAAATTGCTACAAGAAAAGACGAATGGGCAGAGTCATCCGTGCACATGGAAAACAAGAGAGACTCATTTGATACCAGTTGTTGATATTACATGATCGGATGTTAAATTAAACAGAAGGTGACATACCAAAAGGAAGTAATACCTTCAATTTAAGCAACAATCGAAAAAGATCGTAGTGGTTAAATTGTGGTCACCGGTAGTTTGTCATGGAAAAGGGGGGAAAAAGAAAAAAGAAAGAGACGTGCGTTCCAACTGAAGTGATTTCCTCAAGATCTTGGAATGATAAATCTCAGCACAAATTCACAAATCCATAAGATAAATATTTCAAGTTAATAACTGAGACAGTAAAGCATAAATCCTGCAACACAGTTCATTTCATCCAAACACTATAGCACCAAAATTTATAACGCTCGATGCTTCACTTTACTGCCCTGGTCACTTGAGTAACAAAAATGATATCTATTCCTACAGGTGCACAATTACATATTTCAAGCTTTTAAATATACCCCATTGATTGCAAAGTCAAAAAGTACAAAACTTATACACGAACACAGTGGGCTCTGTTAAAGGCGGAGGCGGCAGCAGACATTGAAAACAATGCTTGTGCTACCGCATTTGTGCAAAGGGAGACATGATTGAACAGCCAAAATTAAACCATTGACTTACCTTTCCCTAATTTTGGAGATGCGGTCATGCCAAATATGCGGGGAAGTTTTGCCATATCTGCCTTGTAGAAAATCTGTAATATACCAAAGACCATCCATATGTCATTAATCAGGAAACACAAACTAAACGAATTACATTACAAGAAATAATAATTGTCATACAATAAACATATGAACATTTTAGCTTATTATTGAAAAATTGATTGGCAGCTTATATAACCTTCATGATTTCAGCATAAGGATGATTGCTTTCAAGTTGTGCATAATGACATTCATCAAATATCAGAAGGGAAATTAGATCAATCCTCATAAAGCAGTGAGATAGATTATGCAACAGTATTTGAGGTGTCATAACAAGAACCTGCACATCAAAACACGACGAACGAATTTTAGCATGTAAAAGATATTAGTTTCACTGGCAATCCTACTCACGAACACTAGATTTCCATAGCCCCACCACCACCAACCACCCACCCCTGCAACCCAAAAAAAGGCATAAGAGAGTAAGTTTCCCGTTTCCAAATACCCAAGGGATTAGATAAAATGTACAATCTGGAAAATATGAAACCTTTAGAAGATTTCAACATTGTACTCTGGAAATTCTGAAACCTTAAAGGTTCCAACATTGTAATCTGGAATATCTGAAACCCTGAAACCATTCCAACATTGTACTGCAATGGGTCTTGCCCTAGGAGACTACGACTATGACAGATTAACTGAACTACAACATGCTTCTAAATGAGTACATGTATCATTCTAAAAGTAACCAGAGAACACTGCTCCTAATACTGTATACAATTCAAAAATTAATTTTAACTAACCTCATATTCTTCAATTTCTTTTCCCCAGTGGTAATGCCCCCTTGATTGCATTGAACTGCCACAGTAAGTCTTAACTTTGAAATCAACAGAATCTTCTATGACCTTGCCTTGCTTCAATCATGAAGTGAATATCAGACAAGAAGTTTCAGTGTAAAACATAAAAAAATCCATAAAAAATTTCAAATATAAAGGAATAGAATCTTATAGTAAAACCAAGTCTAGTCTAAAAGGAAAACCAAAGCATTGTTGAATGGAGTTGACCGGTCTTCGCGAATGACAACCTATAAAGTTGATTTAGGGTGAAGTCGAGAGGGGAAATAGTGCAAAGAGAATGTGTGGCAATTCAGTAGCTACTAAGTGCTCATAAATTGATCATTACAAGATGTTCAACTAACATAGAAGCAGCTTATGATACACCATTAACACTCTTAGTCCATAGCTTGTCATTCTATTATTGGCTAAAACATTACGATTGCTAGATCACAAGGCTTTGTAGACAAAGCAACCAAATGAATCAAACTTTTTCTTCCACTTTCAATGTGCAATTGCTTATAAGTAGAGCTTATCCAATCATAAATCATTAAAAATGTACCGGAACCATTTTTTAAGTTTAGACAAATGTGATCTCAACGAGTCTTCTACATGTGTTTCTCTAACTTATTTTACATGTAATCTGTCAACGGAACTTTCTTTACGGGGTTTTCATTTTTTCATCACTGGACTTTCAGTGATATCTTAACTTGGTCACTGGAAACTTTAATTTATCGCAATCATATCACTAAACTGAACTAGAATTTAATTTACATGTTAGTTTCTCTGCTAACCCTGTAACTAAACTTACCATTCAAATCTAATGTGGCATTATAGATTGGCAACAATCTAATGTGTCTTGTGTTTTAGGGAAATATGCCACCTAATTGTGTCATGGCCAAATTAAACAAATCATGTATAAAAATTGAAGGAAATCATCAGGCGGAGCATACTCAAAACTTTATTCATCACCAATTTCATGATTTTGCAGCCACAACACGATTACGTGGCATACATACCTGAAAATGGGCCATAATGGAGGATTGAGTTATTAAGTTTAGTAACAGGGGCTAGTGGAGTGATTAACATCAAAAGTAAATTGAAGTTTAGGGGTCCGATTGCAACAAATTAAAGTTGACCCATTTAGTCACCAAAAATGAAATGAACCCATTCTTCATGATATGTTGCCTATGATGCACCGATACAGACAAGTGTGTCCGACACGATACGTATCGAATATGCCGACACGCGATTTTTAGAAAAATTAACAACACGACACGTTGATTAAATTCTTAAAAATTCTTCATTTATATAGTATAAATTTAGTTTTATACTTGTTATTAATTTTTCTTGTAGAAATATTTTAAACATGAGTACCTATTTGTTACTTGCTAATAACTTTGAATTAACAATTTATAATATTTCTAATATAAAAGAAAAATAATTACGGTAGAGTGTCCGAGAAGTGTTGATATCGACTCGTATCCGACGGACACGCTATCTAATTGAAGTGTCCGTATTACAGAGTCCATTGCTATGTACACATAGCAAAACCCTTAGAGGAAACTGGNTGTCCGAAAAGTGTCGGTATCGACTTGTGTCCGACACGGACACGCTACCCTAATTGAAGTGTCTGTGCTGCAGAGTATGTTGCTCAATTATCAACACGGTTGCCTCACAAGGAAGAGATAAAACTACGTGAATATGACACAAACAGGGCAGAGAGGGTCTACTGAGAATGATAAAAAAAACCATTCAACCAACTGGCACTACGGGCTAATCCCATGGGGATATTAGCAGGGTTACATGCAAATTATTGAATCCATCAATCTAGTTCAAATGGAGAAATAACTGTAGCTATAACAAATGGAGAATGTGAAAAGGAATAATCGAAACCTGCTGAACCAAAGCCACAGTAGGAGCCAGGAAAATGCAGATGTTTTTCTGGGGTTTCTTTATCAAGTGACTCATCTCGTACATAAGTAAAACTGCAATATGTGTTTTCCCACAACCTGTTCCCAAATATACAATGACGTTCTCCTCCAATGCTTTCTTACAAAGGTCCATCTGATACCTTTAATTAAAAAAATAAAAAATAAAAAAAGAACAAGTGAGAGGTATCTAGGAATGCAGTAACTAAGATGAATATGACACACACTTCACATGTGCCTTGTTTTCTAAGAACCAATGACAAGACCTCACATTCAGCCAGATACCTCACAATTCGTCCCTGCTATAAAAGTTAACTAAAGACTTCCAAAACAGTATTAGCATTTTAGAAGAGTCTTTACATTTAATAACTTTGAATGCAGATTACTAAGAGAATTATCTGTATTTGTAAACAGGATTGACCTTACATGACATTGTACATCCAGTTGTTGGCAAACCAAAAATGATTGTTGCACCTAATCTTGTATTATTGTTCGGGATTGATATGGTGTTTCTTGGGCACGTGTTGACCGTAAATGCACTAATTGGGTAAGCTGTAATATTGCTTCTTACATTTTGTTTCCAATAATTAAAATGGGAAAGAACATAGACTCCCCAATTAACTTGCAGCTGAGCAAAGAAAATGGCTTTCAATCTCCTTCAAAATTGAATTTTCTTGTTGAGAATATCTACTAAGTGCAGTATGAGCTTTTGGCTTTGGCAAGCAAAGCAACTGAGAGAAACTTAAAAGGAAGAAAGAAAAGTTATTTTCAATAACTTCTGGCAATGTCTTCAGAAGCCAAACAAAATAATTTTCTTAATCAACAAGATTAACACAAAACAAGGGCAACTGAACTGCACCCACCATTTCTCTTCTTTTTATTTCACTTCTTCAGCATTCTATCAACATGCTGTGTTTAATTACTTCATAGTACACAAATCCAATTCAGTAGGCATCAAAAGACCTATTCTTTTTTCTTTTTTCTTTTTATGTAATTTAAGCCTTAACGTCCTTGTCAAAGAAAACCTCATTATTTCTTGTTCTTCACATTTACTCAACATCGTAAAAGCAAATTCAGATTCTTTTCAAAGGTAGAAAATTCGAACACAGTCTTCATTTTAGGCAGAATTCAGAAAAGGAGCATGATCTTCGAACATCAATGTTGTATCACGTGCTTCGTTGATTGCACCACACCGAAGCATTTCACTCTTCTCTTATTTCCTCCTTTTATTAAAGAAAATCTTCTAATTCAAAAAACATAAACTGGGAAAGAGAGAGAGAGAGAGAGAGAGAGAGAGAGATACGCCTCCATACAAACTAACGAAAATGGAAAAGGACATAAAAAATGAAGTAGCGTGAATGAAATTAATAACGTACAGAAACTTAAAAAGGAAGAGAAAAATGATTATACTTTCTAGCTTTTATTCTGGGATCCTTCTCTTGTCTATGAAGTTCAACAGCGTGCTGCTCTTTTTCGCCACTAAGAGACAAAGTTGAGAGATGCTCAGAAATCCCATTTTCTATCGAATCGCTCGGCTGTGAAGTAGAGGCAGCGCCATTGTCCATGGCGGTTTCCGGTGGTGATCGGCGTTGGAGAGTGAATTGACTTGTCTTGACTCAAGAGTTTGCGACAGAGCTTTGCGTAAGAAGTGGGCTTTTGAGCCTTTAAGGTGCGCGCACAGAAAAAGTAACTTTGTCAGAGATTCATACCATGTGACAGTAGTAATATACGAAGTATAATTATACAACCAGGCTACATATACTATACCGAAATGAATGACAACGTAGAATGCCCGAATAGTCATAATCACAATAGGAGGTTCACTTTTTTTTTTTTTTTTGAATTTTTTAATAACGCGAGGCACGCACGTGAGGATTGTCAACCTTCATTGTCATCTATTTATGTACAAATGAAATTCGGCAACCCTCCAATAGGGGCCAAACAAGTGTCCATTATGTCAAACATTGTGTAAACCATTATGGTCTCATAGCACTACTCATAATCATAATATCAAGCCCCTATTTGGTACACCTCCTTTCAAAATGCATATTTTCAAAATTCATTTTCAATCACACATTTTTTAGTAAAATAATATTTTCCTTCACATCAATAATATTTCCTTACTTTTTAACCACATATTTCTCATCGTATCACTATTTAAAATACATTTTTTCATTAATAATATCGATCAAACACACCCCAAATAAATAGGAGTCAAGCTGACTAACAGATTTAGGTTATAATATTTGTATTAATGGGTTAATTTCACAAACGGTCACTGAAGTAACCTGAAAATCACAAAACGGTCACTGAAGTTTAAAACTTGCAGAAACGGTCACTGAATTTTAAATTTCTTTCACAAACGATCGCTGAATTTTCAAATTTTTTGGGCAAGTTTTGCGGCGATTTTTCAGCAACTTCCAACCACCAAGACCGTCAGATTTGATACCGTTGGAAAGCCCACAATGTCCTCTTCAATTACCACCAAAAATTTCCCCATAACTCTTGGGGATTCGGTCGGCATATACCCACGAAGTCGGCTAACGAAAAATCTGAAAATCTGCCCAGATTTTCAGATTTTTTGGGCGAGTTTGCGGTAATTTTTCAGCAACTTCTGACCACCAATACCGCCAATTTCAAATACTGTTGGAAAGCTCACAATGTCATCTTCAATTACCACCAAAAATCTCCCCATAACTCTAACGGATTCGACCGGAATAAACTCACGAAGTCAGCTTCCCAAACTGGGATGATTTTCAGATTTTTTTTTTGGTAGCTGATTTCGTGGGTTTATTCCGGCCGAATCCATTAGAGTTATGAAGAGATTTTTGGTGGTATTTGAAGATGACATTGTGGGCTTTCCAACAGTATTCGAAACCAACAGTATTGGTGGTCGGAAGTTGTCGAAAAATTACCGCAAACTCGCTCAAAAAATCTGAAAATCTGGGCAGATTTTCAGATTTTTTGGTAGCTGACTTCGTGGGTATATGCGGCCGAATCCCTTGGAGTTATGGGGAGATTTTTGGTAGTAATTGAATAGGACACTGTGGACTTTTCAACGGTATCCAAATTCGACGGTCTTGATGGTCGGAAGTTGCCGAAAAATGGCCGCAAAACTTGCCTAGAAAATTTGAAAATTCAGTGACCGTTTGTGAAAAAAATTTAAACTTCAGTGACCGTTTATGCAAGTTTTAAACTTCAGTGACCGTTTGTGATTTTCAGGTAACTTCACTGATCATTTGTGAAATTAACCCTTGTATTAATACAAATTTATAAATATATGATAAATTTAACCTCGGTTTGATGGTCATTATAGACAAAAAAAAAAATGTGTTGAATAGTGAATTTTTTGAGATGTATGATTAAAAATAGGAAAAAAATTGAGTTTCCGTATCTTATTGTGTGAACTTATGGTTAAAATAAAGTATGAGAATTAAAAATTTTGATTTAGAAGGAGACAAGCAAGCGCTTAGTCAAAATGAATCACATATTTGTAATTATTATTGATCATTATTCATGCATTGTACGTTTTGTGGGACTCACCACCTTATCTTTTTTTTACTTTTTTTATAAATCATTTATAAATTTATCAAAAGGAGACTTGAATACATTAAATTTAAAAATAGAAAATTAGATTCATGACAAACTCGAAAATGGAAAGGGAATCATCTTTCCCATCCCTATTTCCCCATGAAGTTGGACAATGTGGGACGGGGCAAAGTTGGGTTATTTTGTCATCACTAGTGTATCTTATTTGACAACATTCGTTAGATTTTAATGTACAAATTAAACATTGTTAATAGTGAAAATATATAAAGGATAAAGTTGAAAAAAAATTATTTATTAGACTCCCTGAATAACGTAGTACATGGAGATTTGGTTGGAAAACTAAAGGCCAAGATGCAGCCCAATTTTATTTGAAGGTGTGGCCACTCAGTCAAAATTGTAGTTGTGTCAAGTTGACGAAGAATGAGTTATTCTAAATTGGCCCCTCAAACTTTAATCGATGTCAAATGAAGTTGAGTTATTCGGTTAGTGCTAACAACAAGTAATTGATGAACATCTTTACACGACAAAAAGCTCACCAACAAAAAATGTCAACAACTACTTAATAAACAACATTTCATGACACGTTCCAATATATCAATTCTACAAAGGCATTTAGTTTGCATGTCTTCGCCATACATCACCCCCTTTGTCCAAGGTAAATACAATTTTATTTACTCGATGCAAAGATATAAGAATTCAATAATTTACTGAAACTCTCTCTAATTGTGTTAACTCCAATACCACAAACTTGTACTGATGTCGAATCGGCTTTTAACATGTTAATCCTGTTTGGATAAAAATTTAAGATATATTTTGTAAATAATATTTATTTTTTTATTTTTTTTACTTTTTACGAAATTCCAACATTGATAGAATGGTCACTGACATATCATTCTGGTAGTATGTCACATGAATTTTGGTGTATATAAAAATATTGAATGGGCAAATATAACCTTCCTTTAATAAAAGGATGGTCAATTATTGTACCTTTCTTTTGCACTTCCTATATAAAGTGTAAACCAACTATTTTACATCTCCATCACGTGAAACTACACGAGATCATAGTTTTACATTATAGGTCAATATAATTTGGTGCAATATATCATACAAATTCTTACATTTTATAAATGTTTCTAATTGAACACAATAGGAACATATATTGTATATCCGAAGTTTATAATACACATAAATGATCTNACATCTCCATCACGTGAAACTACACGAGATCATAGTTTTACATTATAGGTCAATATAATTTGGTGCAATATATCATACAAATTCTTACATTTTATAAATGTTTCTAATTGAACACAATAGGAACATATATTGTATATCCGAAGTTTATAATACACATAAATGATCTTTTACCCATGATAGGTAGGAGTTATTTTGTTCACCATTGACATGGACCTACAATTTTTTGTCAATTCAACGTTGAATTGTCAAAAATTGTATGCTTGACCCACGTCAATGGTAGACATGTTTTATCCAACCACTGACGTTGAATTGTTAAAAAATACAGGTCCATGATGCATTTTGTGATGCATGTGCGATCACATGGGGATTATCGGGCTATCAAGTACATGATAAACAGAATAAGCCCCTGTTTGGTGTTGATTACAATCATATCTTTAGTAGAATTTGATAAAAGTTGGAGAAATGCATGATTGAAAAGTTGTGAACCACATGATATGAATGATTAAAATTGATTGTTGACTTTGACTAAAATTAAAATTTTAATTTTAATTTTAATTCCTACCAAACCAGGGCTAAATCTTTTCAAGATGATCCACATGTTGAAAATTATGAAGACAACATGCCTTTGAGGGAGTTAGATTTTTTGTCATACAAAGATATAAAAGGATAGCAGTCCAAATAAGTTCAGAGGATCCATATCCGCAGTACAATCCATATGCAATACAATCTGAGTTGGAGTAACACCTTGATCTTATTGGTCGGGAGATCAAAATAGTGGTAATAATTCTATTCATCAACAAGTAAGGAAGTCTTCTCATAAAAACTTCATTTTGCAATTGCCCATGATTTTGGATAGTAGACTTGTCATTCAACCTCGAGCAACCAACACAAAAGAAAAAGAACAAGAAGAGCATGAAAAATCCAATGAATTGATCATGACGGAGCCAAACGATCAATAGTGTTAGGTTTTAGTTAATTTTGTAATTGACTTAGTTTGTAGATAAAAGGACTTAAATTGATAGTTGATGAAAGTTCAAGGAGTAATGTGCAAATATGTCAAAAGTTAGTTGAATATGTTTAGGGTTTCGAGTTTGGAACAAAGGAGAAAACGGCGCGGATTTTCGCTGGATTGTCGTCAGGTTATGGCTTGAGCTACAAAAGCAGAAACACTGTTGCTGGATCGCCACGCCTCCTTCGCTCAAGTGACACCCTGTCGCTAGCTTCTCGCTCGAGCGATAGCTTTATACAATAAATTTTATTTTCGCGTTTTAAAGGCTTTTTTTCTTGGTCCATGATTTTCTT
>CAIGRO010191188.1:0-15463 GCA_903798355.1 Fraxinus baroniana
GTCAGCTTTCTGGCAGGATTCTTCTAGTAGTGTAGCATGACTCATCCTAACTCCTTGAGCAAATGGAGACACACATCATCTTGTCATAAAAGGAATGATCCACGTCTGACAGTTTATTATGTTTTAAATAACCACAAATTTTATAAAATTCACAACTTTTCAACCACATAATTTTTATCAAAATCTAATTTTAATCCTCAAGGGGGATCTATATCATATCCTCATATCATATGTATCATTTAAATATTATCTCTCACACTCCGCGTTCTGTTTCTTACCCTTCAAACTTTCTCTGTTTCTCATTCCTTCTCCTACATTTCACACTTCTCTCTCTAATATATATCGTTTAATAATTGTTTCTTACTTTCTACTTTCTCTCTCAAACCTATAACACACACCCTCTCGTTCTAATATTATAATTTCTTTTTTCTTTTCAAAAATTTAGTCTCATTTTTTTACCTCAATAAAAATTTGTGACCTATAATTTAATTAAACAGGTCATAGTCACAAAAACACATAATTTGTGATCCTGATCACATTCCAATCACATTCCAATCACAAACCACACAAGGTCACAATCACGAAAACAACTACAGATTACAATAACATATTTTATGATCACAATTACTTACGAACTACAAATCATAGAACGACAGCCACAAAAACATAAAATATGAATCACATTTGCTAATTTAGTCATAAATCACCCATTTTTATCGATCACGAATTATCGAACTAATTGATCACAATTTATTTCACGGTCACAAATTATCAAATTAATTGATCACAACTTAATTATCAATTACAAAAATAGAAATTATACGTTATAATGACAAATTTAGTCACAATCAAATATTTTTTTAGTTTGCGTATTATTTATTGATCACAAATTATTCATTTTATTCGTCATAACTAAACTAGTTTTCCAATCAATCCTAACTTTTATTTTTAAAACATTCCTTTTTACACTACTCATACCCAAGCAAGTTGATACAGAATCCAAAGTATATTCTTAAATTACCTTGAAGAACAAGAAAATTACATATGTACACATAAGAAACTCAATGTTGAAGATTCATCAACTCCTATCCTGAACACAGTTGACCATGAAGGCTCGCTTACGGTACATGTATAGCATCTTATAAAAAATATCTTCCAAACATTTAAAATGGACAGAGTGGCTGGTCTCAGCATTTAAATGATGGAGGGCAGTTGCTGAGCAGTTTGGTCGTTGGTATTTTTGCATTTAACACTGAATACTACTCCACACACTTAACTGAGCAGTGCTTTGACAGGACTTGCCTCATAAGAAGCTTGTGCCGAGAGTAAGGTCGTTCAAGTTTGACATAATCTGCTTTCGCGTTGTTCCAATCTGATGAGCAATATCAAGCTGCTCTTCCAGTGAGAGCGTCTCATATCTGTAAAATCGTGCACACAGAAAAGCTATGATACTTACCATTATATTAGCATCAAGGAACTAACATGTAAAACCAATATTATATATAATGGAGAGAGACGGAGAGCAGGCACATGTTAACACAAAGAACTAACAAGTAAACCCTTGAATACGCTCATGGAATTTATTAGTTTCAAGCAACATTGGTGAACTACCAACACTTGAATTTATCAGCACTTTCTTGTGGCATCTATAAAAGGTATTAGATCCAAGTGTACAATATATAGCCAAATAAGGATTAAATAATCATGGACAAGTGAAGAAGAAAATTACCAAGTGCTAGCATTACCCATGCACACGTGATTGCATAAAGGACAAAATCATTCTTGCAATCAAGACTATTTTTTTATCCATTGACCTCTCGACCAAATTCAAAGCGTCCTTAATGCCTTCCAGAATTAAGGTTGCCTTAGATTTAGCATACAAATTCATCATTTACATAGAGCCCTTGACCTGCATATTGTAGGAGTTCAATTCATAACTTCTTAACATTTCATCTTATAGTTTTGAGTCTTTTGACACATTATAATATTGGCAATTAATCATTTCCTCCTAATCATATTTAAATCGTGGTTTGGACATTTGGCCAGCTAAAGAAATACACTACCATTAGATGAGCAAAACAAATGCTGTATGTAGCATTTGTTGATAACTTATGGTCACAGCTAACAGAAGCCAGAAAAACAAAGCATGTTATTTCTATGGGTAAATCAGGGTAAGCAAAAGTACTTACTGAGAAAGCAGCTCACAATCGACAATGCTGTCAGGACCAGGCCGATGTGCCTTTCCATTTGAACAAAAGTGGCGAAAAGATCTTGGATTTAGCCCAGCAACATGGGGAACAGCATCTACAAGTTTTTTCTGCAGTGACTGAAGCCTACGAAAAGTGAGTTCATCAAGAGGTGCAATACAGCCAATGCTGCCATCCAGGGTGCCAAATAGTAAGCCAAAGCGATTTGTCTTATCTGAGCCAGGAGCTGTTCGATCAGATGATGTGGGAAGCAGCTGCAATCGCAAGAACTTAGTAATGTGGGCACCAACATGAAACTCGGCCCTTGAAAGAAGTTTTTGTCCTTTCCAGCTTTCCGACATTTTTGGAGCATAATAGAATATCTACATTTTACACGCAAACATCCAGATTTAAGGTCAATCTGACTGTAAGTCACACAATGTGGGTCTTCTACAGAAACTAATTATATTAGAGATGACATGAACTCATAGTCAAGCAATTAATAATTTAAGGCCTGTTTGGTACGAATTAAATTCAGATTTTAATATAAGTCAAAATCAAACAATCAATATCAACCACATCTTTTATGGGTCCCACATATTTTCAATCACACATTTCAAAAATCTCTATCACAATTCACTTAAAATCTGATTTTAATCTACACCAAACACTCTCCTAGCATTTCCCAAATATTAACCACATCTTTCATGGGCTCCATAACTTTTCAACCACACATTTCAAAAACTTCTATCATAATCTACTAAAAATCTAATTTTAATCTCCACCAAACACCCAATTAATATTATTTATGGTGCAATTAATATTACGGGGTGGCAAAGAGGGACTATTTTTTATCCTTTTGTTTTTTATTTATATTTTTCATTGAAACAATTCAAGTTTATCCATTTGTACCCCCTTAGACAGTACGTAACATGCCAATCACGCAGCTATGTAAATGAGCAGATCTGTCTGCAGGGAGCAAGTGCTACAAAAATGGAATTTTGGGGACCAAAATGCCAAGAAAAATTGTTCGGGGGCTCTAAACACTATTCTGTTGAAAACGTTGGGGGACCTCTGATACTATTTCCCAAAATAAATAGAAAAATACTAGGTGTTGGCTCTTCTTGTTATGCACCCTGCATGGCGAACATAGTGGCTCATAAGCGTGCTTTCTTTGTTACCACTACCCCAATTTCTTTTAATTGGATCGATTATACTCCATTGTTTATCTAGCCTACAGTTGTGGGCGATATCTCTTAATAAAGTGGATTGAGTTTGTAAAAAAACATGTCACTCAAATAGTTCTATGCCAAGTAACACAGCATATGGTGTAACACTATATTTTTGTTTTAAGAAACCAAATCAATGTTTTTATTTTGGATCATTTAAATAGGCAAACTTTTCACTCCTAAAAGAAAATTAAGCTTAGCCACCACAACATTTTTACAAGAAAACCACTAAAGCTCACAGAGCCCACAGTTCACACAACAGACAGGTGCTAACCTGGACATTCTTCTGATCATCTGAAACTGTGAGACTGAGTGTGCTTCCATCGATCAAAAACTCAGTTGCCAGACAATCAAGTGATCCAAAATCCTTCGCCAATAAATTAAGTTGAGAACCCTGTTCCTTCCAACTAAGGAAGTATATGCTTTTGTGAATATCTCCAACAAGAATGAAATTTTTAACCTGCAATATTATTGTCATCCAAAAGGATCCCAGTTAATTAAAAAAAAAAAATCATGGATTATCAAAGTAAACTGACTAACATGTATATCTTACAGAGAAAGAATATGAAAAAATGAACGAACAGATAAATAACCATAAAAATTGAAACTAATAGGTACTAGGCATATAAAATAATCAATGGAATTTGATCAAACCCTAAGCTTCAGAAACTAAAATCTAAGAAGACAAGGGATCCAAGAATTTAATCAGATAATACAAGCACAAAGTAGCAAAGCATGATTAAATTGAGACAAAAATGGCTAATGTAAGAAATGTTCAAACAATATGCTCTTCCAAAAAAGGCCAAACATTGTGAACTAAAATGAAGCAATAATTTCAAGGAATTGGAATTCGAAGCACAAAGTGTGATTCAAGGCTTTCAAAAAAATCTATGTTCGTTATGTCACTTTATTATACACCGAGAACGATGTATCCCAACTACAATATCAAGCAGGCAAAGGATGGGGAGGAAAGTCATAACAGGTAACCTAAAAATGTACGTACAATATTTAAGCTCACGACATAAAGAGGTGGGACGTCATAGAAGGCAACGCCATTCAACTCAGAACCAGTCCACTCGTGTAAAATAATCTTAGGACCTGAAGCAATCAACAGATGACCTTGAAGTGATGCAAGAGCAGAGATAGCACCTTTCAACTCCTTGGAGTAAACTTCTACAACCTGGAAAGAATAACATAAATTGAGCATGATTACATTCTACAAAAAAATCTTTCTTCAAAGATGAAACGTAATCCAATTGGTAATATATTGGATGTCTAGTAAACTGATTTAGTCTAAAAAGGCAAATTGAAAATAGCAGGTTACCGAGGCTTGAGCATTGTCAGAACTTTCCACAGAATATAAGAGCACACGCCCTCTGGCGGCTACATCTTCCCCTTGCACATAAGCAGTCCCAACTGCCAAAAGTGTGTCATTTCCTTGAGTTGAGGTATTCTACGAATGTAGATAAAACATGGAAAATCATGAGTGCACAGATCACTTTCGTATTCTTTATAGGATATGAACTGCCACAACCAGTGTATTTAACAATGAACAGTAAAAAGAACAAGGGCATAAGACTAAAAGAAGTAAGTTCAAAGTAAAACTTACAAATAATGTAACAACCCGTACAGTTAGAGCATTTTCAGAACTTTGCATGGGAATCGTAGCCCTTGTTTTCCACGGCCCACTCGATTTTTCTGGTTCCATAATCCGAACTTCAAATTCTTCTACAGGATAGGTTCCTTCAAAAATCATATTATCATGCTCAAATTGATTGCCAGCTTCTTGGTCAATCAGAGACGAGATGACTTGATTCAATGGCTTGAGAACCTGCAGCAAAAAAATGAAGGATCCTGCATTCATTAGACCCAATCTTCTACTTTATATTTCATTCGCATTCAGCTAGATGATAACATGAAGCAGCAGAGTAGTGTAATGTGATAGTGGAGTTCATAAGAACAAGGTCATAGTGAAATAAATACTTGGACTTTGTCCAGATTGAATGATGGATTCTAGTGGTCCATCCAGCTCCTAATGGGACCATTTATGACGTAGGGTGTGTTCTTGTATTTGTTTGACAAACTAAGTGAAAAAATTACTGATACGCCAAAAGGAATGCACTTACTGGAACTGAAACGATGAGCGAGTATAAATTCTTCTCAGCGAAATAAGTAACTTGATGAGGAGTCCCCTTCAGTGATATCTGCCACCACCGCCACCCCCCACAAAAAAGGACATTGCATATGAGCACATCAAAGATAGATAAAATTGATGTATTCAATTAACTTGAGAATAAAATAGAAAGAATAAAACAAATGAATGACTACCTTCTGCACTGGCCAATAGTTGTCATAGGATAATGAAGACGGAAGTTGACAAATTTTCAAGGCACCCTGAAAGAAGGAAAAATATAGAAATCAATAATAATACATCAGAAAGGGCAGAGGTAAACAAAAATAACCAATCATTTAACCTGCAAGGTTACATAGATAAACCCATGATTGCAGTTCACGTTGTGAAGGACAGTGAAGGCAACTATAGGTCCATCACACACCTGAAATGGACAATGATAAGGGAGTGCTTATTGGAATTTCATAAATTGTAAGTTAATCGTGAATGTTTATTAAGTAGATAGCACCAAGGTTTTAAAGTATACTTATAGTTATTGCTTTTATACAGAAACTTACTCTGTTTGACTAAAACACTAACCTGTGGATGTATACGAAGCCGTTCTCTAAACATCATGAACCAAGCTGGACATGATCCAGAGAAGAATAAACCTTGTAAACCACCAACATTCTTGAAAATAGTAATGCGTTGGGATGAAGTTTCAGAGGATGTCTCCTCTTTTGCATATGTGTCCAAGGGAACTCGAACAAATCTTAAATTTCTAAGCCTGGATGCATTTACACCACTAAGATCCATACTCTGAGAAGAAACACCCTCTACTTTGGAAGCACTTTCTGACACTTCGTATACATAAGCATGATAACATAGAATGGTTCCATCAGACAATACACCAAATATAAAAGGACGGCTATGTTGTGCCCCCCATCTCTGCATGGCCAACTCCACAACCTTGATACTCTGACTGTTTTCATTCCTGCCGTGGACAACATCTTCAGATTCCTTTTTAATGGGTTTTACATGATTATTGACTGGGTCATGGAATAAGGAATCTATAATATGTGTCTTTCCAGATACAAACTTATCCACTGAAAAAACACTGCTGAAATTAGGCACATCAAATATTTCAAGAGCTCCACTTTCATAACAAACAACACAGTATACATCACCCTGATCATGGGTTATACCATCAGCCCCATCAATAGCCTCCCCCATGCCAGTGGAAAGCCAAGCATCAGAACTCGTCTTTCGGAGCCACGGCTCAGGCCCTTTATCGTGATAGAGTGTACAAGCAGATACCAACTTCTTCGAGCTTTCGAATACTGGCGGAATCATAATTGAAACAGAGCAAGCAGATGGATCTACAAGATCAAAACCAATGGCACAGATATAAGCACCAATCCGAAACTGATAGAATATAGAGTTCAACAAGTTGAAATGCTTGAAAACAGAAGGCCAAATCTTGAGACCCCTCTTAAGCTAGCCAAAATTCCCAGTGAGAATCAGCGGTAAAGTTTAAATCGTCAACTGTCTAATCAAATGTGGGACACAGCAGCCTCGTTGGGCCATCGAGTTAACAAACTATTGTTTGTCAACTACCACTAATGTATCCCCTTGTAGTTATATAGAAGTTGAGTTCCACCAATTTCAGCACCCACACCTAAGCCTTCCCTTTTCTGAATGTTATTGCTCATGGAAACAACTGAATTGCATTATACTAGACAGAATGACAGGTCAACATTATTTGGCTTCATAAGGCCAACAAAAGGCATAAATCCAAAGAGCAAAAACGAGTTTGGACGTGCATAAGCAATGAAAATCCTAAATAAAACGACAAAAATATGTCTTTTAAGTAGTAAATAACAAATTTACAGAGTTCCGTTAGATGGTCATGCCTCCGTTCTATCGACACAAATAACAAGCAACTAAACTATATTGGCTAAAAGAAATACCTCCAACAAGAAGCTGAATACTTCCATCAATCAT
Source organism: Fraxinus baroniana (assembly GCA_903798355.1). Taxonomy (NCBI): domain Eukaryota; kingdom Viridiplantae; phylum Streptophyta; class Magnoliopsida; order Lamiales; family Oleaceae; genus Fraxinus; species Fraxinus baroniana. The sequence continues at coordinate 7,530 of CAIGRO010191188.1, forward strand.
TCTCAGTAACACGTATGGATCGGCAATAGAGACTGATGAAACTACTGTGCCTTCAGAACCTGCACCAACTTCTAAGTACGATGATCTCAAGGGCAAATCTTGAGTCATAAAACCACCGTCAAGGATCCGAGCACCACGAGCAAAGACTTGGATTACTCTACGTCTGCAAGATAAAATTTATAAATATCTTCAAGAAATAAAAATTATTCCACAAAATTATGTATTGGCACTTATTCAAATATTCACAATGAAGGAAAGAGAACGCCATGATGTAGATGAAACTGACAGTATTAAATACGTGGGCTGGCTCACGAAGCCCACAAGAGAGGTTTGGCTCGCCTGGCCCGGCCTGACCGAAAAATCACCATATTGCGGGCCCAAGCCACCCATGGGCTGAGCTCTCACGAACTCATTCTCCACACACCCCCCCCCACCCCCCTCCTCCTCCTCCTCCTCCTCCTCCTCCTCCTCCTTTGGGTGGGGGTTCCTTTGTTTCACCTCTTGCTGCAGAATTCTTGGATGATATGGAATAATGGTGCATAAGAGGAACAACCAAACATAGATAGATGGTTCTGACACGTCATTGGGGTTTCATAAAACCTAGTGTTCGAGTTTGAGCGCATCTAAGCAGAACCGGTTCCATTCGTTTGAAAGCCAGAACCCTAATCTAGCAGTCACCTTGTTTCAATTTGAATGCCTACTTTCCATTTGATATGTTTCCACTTCCATGATGTGCCAATTTTACCTAGAACTATACATTAATCCATTCTTTCCCAAACTAACAAGATTAAAGGAGCACAATAATAAAGAAATTAAAACATAGGAACAGTAAATAAAATTATTAATAAATAGCACTTAGAAAAAGTCAAATAGAAAGCAGAAGTTAAAGTTCAGCTGAAAATCAGAAACCCCAAAAACATATTACAAGCTGGCGAAGGAAAGGAAAAGGAAAGAACACCTTCCGAATAAATTTCCAGCAGCAACTGTACTACCTTGCACATAGTAGTCAACATTTTCTGTTACCTCCTCAAGATTATTAGCTGTTTGAAGCACCTATAGCAAAGGAAAAAAAGAGTTCTCAAACTTCACAAGCATAATAAAAAAGCAGGTCCATGATAAAAGGAGTTTCACTGATGAAATCTAGTAAGAAGATTATGATGAATAGGGAAATATAAATGAGATCACCATAGTACGATTGTCCAAACTAATGATTAAATATGCATGATATTCATCTTCATCAGCTGCCATCTTCAAAGAATCACTGCGTGAATTCTTATGGTAAACAGTCCAAATCCCCTTGCAACCAGGTAATGATTCCTTAACAAATACAAAGAATAAGGATTATAAAGTATGTTTATGATATAAACCAAAAAAAACTGCTCAAAAGTTACATGACCTGCACAAGATAAAGTTCCAGAAAACTTCAAATTCTAATCCAACAAAGTTCAGGACCCATCCAAGTCAATAGGCTTCAAAATCAAAGAAAATAAAAAGAAGTTTCTTGACCAAAGATGGCACAACTGAAATGCCAGAGAGCGCAACCTCAGGGTACCAAAACATTATTGCATGTAATAACTATATTTTACTAAACTGGCAAGAAAAAACTAGTGCTACACTGCTACTTATTATCAGCAAAAGTAGTGATATTTCATTGATTTCCAAGACAATAATTGAATATAAATTAAAGAAAAAAGATAAAAAGATAATCTAGAAACTTCATTAACTAAAACAAATTAATTTATTAAAAGGAAAGAGCATCAATTTTTATCAAAATCTACTAAAAATCTGATTTTCAGCAACACCAATTAGGGGCTTAATATTGTGTGGGGGTATACCAGATGATAGCATTAACATTAATATTAAGTGGGGGTATTCACAAATTGATTAAAAAACACTTCATAACCTCCAAAAAAGAGAAAAACTAGATAAAAATCAGTAAAATAATATATGAATATTGGAATGGACCGTGAATATATAATCATATAGAAAGCATTAAAGTCCAGACGCACTTGAGTCATTGTTTCTGGGCGGATTGATTGCTGAAGCACAGAGAGCGCGCCATTCTTTCCATGGCCAGAACAGCACACCTGAAGAAAATTTCAAATACGTGATATAAATATGTATGCCCTGAATGATTTGAAATAATAGGCTCGTGAGTTTGCTAGATTAATTAGAAAATAATACTAGAAGATGAATGACAAGACAAATTAAAGGGCTAAAACTTCTGCAAAGCAGTAGTAGTTAGCACAATATTGTTCTTAAACTATCTATCCATAGATGAAGACCATTACCAAGTTAACTACAGCATTATTTAAGTTTAGAAAATAAACCAGAACTGACCAGTTCATAATTACTTTGCTTCGCAATTCCCGTAGCATTAGGGTCAGCATTAATTCTCAAACCTTGAGAAAAGTCCTTCAAGGGACCGACATTAACCAACGAATCCCTGACTGCAAAAGTGAAAGTTTTCTGCATGCACCACAAAAAACGAGGCATTTTCAGAAAAGAAAACCATCAGATTCGTATAGCTGATCTATACCAATATCAAATGCCAATAAAAAGCTACGAATGGCTAAAGATGAAGACCAGCAATGTCTGAAGATGATGTTTTAACCTGTGCAGTCTGTGAATTATTCGGACCTGCGCCATATAAAGAAAGCTCCTCGCCACTTACAATATCCTGCAAGGCATCAGAGGAAGACCTTGCCAACCTCTTTGCAAAAGGAGCGTCGCTTTCTATATCTTCAACCTACAAAAAATAAGTAATATACACCAAGTTTTCAGTTACCTACCACGTGCAAAAATTTTAAATAAAAAAAAAACAAAAAGAAAGGCTGCAAAGATGGTAGTAATAACGTCTAAAACAGTGATCAAAGTTCAAGGGAAATCACTTTTTAAGAAACTGAGAGCCAATACAGAAATAGTCAACATTGTCAAAACAGGAAATCCATTGGCAAAAAGCTCTAGAACAAATAAAATAATACACACCTCTTCCTTCATTCCAGGAGTCACTGGCGTGGCTCCTACTCCAGAATTGTATTGCACAAGCAGACTATCACCCAAACTACTGCCCAAGAAAAATAACGAGTTTCCGACAGTTGTGATTTCCTATGAATAAACAGAGAAGAAGAATAAATACAATGATCGGAAACTATAAAAGAATAGCTTCTCATTTGCAACACAAATCGCGTGAGGAATTCAGAATATATCTCACAGAAGTAAGTACTGAAGCTCTTGACTTCGAAAGATCAAGTCTCTGAACAATTCTGCACGGAAAAATCCCATATAAATATACATGTCATATAGCAGGATTTCCTTTCACGGTTTATTAAAGCCAATAACAGGTTGTAAACAATGGATCAAATAAATAATGGAAGTACGAAATATGGGCATACATAATTGAATGCTTTAGCAATCAGACAACTGGTGGATCGCTAACCATGACCTACCTGTGATTGCCAGATTTAGGGAAATTTATCTCTACGAAGCACTGCTACTTGTAAACTTATAACATACCCATATCCAATATGTATCCAAGCTTAGATATGCTTGGATACTCTCTAATACGTATCGGAGACGTGTTTTCAATTATTTTATATTTTTAAAACTTTCGATACTTATCGAACACTTGTGAAATGAGAAACAAAAGAATTTCATTGATTTTAAACTCTTTTAAAACTGATACACACTAGCTGAAAAGAGTAGAATTAGGCAATACTGGAAAGAACAAAAAATCGATAAGAGAAATTTTTATTTAATGACCGAATAATTTCCAAACAACCAAGCATTCGAGAGGCTTGGAAACTCTCCAAATTGAGCAAGCTCAATAATAACAATTTTTCTCATACCCTCAATAGCAGCTCCCCACCCCCTATATTCTACTCTCTCCCCCTCTTAGCCAAAACAGAAAACCCGAATCCCCAACAGAATACCAAACTAACAAAATTACATAATAGACCCCTCTATTTTTTTAAATTAATCCTTACACGTCAATTGTGATTTGTTTTCCCAGAATTACCCCTACACCTGGAGTAAGTGAAACGCACTGGTGGCCTAAAATTACCTCCCGCCCAAACATTCACCTTGTCCGCAAGGTGAAAGTCAAGAAATTGATGCTGGATCAAGTGAAAATCCTCCCACGTAGCTTCATACTCAGGCAAGGACTTCCATTTTAGGCTTTTTAGCAATACCTCAACTTCGCCTACTTGACCTTGCGCTTTAGGGCGTACTCCCAACAATGCTTTCGGTTCCACCACAACTTCTAGCTCGGAAGTTAACTGAGGTGGTAATACTAGAGAAGAAGATGAAATTCCACGAGCGGACCTCAACTGAGAAACATGGAAAACAGGGTGGATAGTTGCGGTCGGAGGAAGTTCCAGTTTGTAGGCCACCTTCCTGATACACTGGATAACCTTGAACGGGCCATAGTAATAGGCAGCTAACTTCTCAAATTTGCACTGGGCGAGGGAGCGTTGCCGTATGGTCTCAATTTCAAGAATACTAAGTCACCTTCACTGAACTCTTCGAGGTGGCGCTTGAGGTCAGCCTACAATTTCACCTGCTGCTGGGCTTGAAGTAAATGCATTCTCAAATCATCCAGTATAGCATCTCGATCCTCCAGTAACTGATCTACCAAGGACACCGAAGTAACTCCTTGCTCATACCGAATGAGAGGAGGTGGGTCCCGACAGTAGAGAGCACGAAAAGGGGTACAACGAGTAGATGAATGAAAGGAAGTGTTGTACCATTATTCTGCCCATTCTAGCCAGCAAGCCCAACTCCGAGGTTTTCTAGAAGCAAAGCAGCGCAGATAAGTTTCCAAACACCGATTGACAACCTATGTCTGCCTATCGGATTGAGGGTGATAGGTGGTGCTCCTCTTCAGAGTCGTTCCCTGCAACTTAAACAACTCACTCCAAAAATGACTCAAAAACACCATCAGAAATAATTGATTTGAGGGATTCCATGAAGATTGAAGCCTCACAACCTCACGAATGAAAATGCCAGCAACTGAGACAGCAGTAAAAGGGTATTTCAACGCAATAAAATGAGCATACTTACTCAATATGTGCACCACGACTAAAATAGCATCCCAACCCTCGAAAAGGGGTAGCCCCTCAATAAAATCAAGTGTGACTTCATCCCAAACTTGAGCCGAAAGTGGAATGGGCTGAAGTAACCCAGCGGGAGTAATGGCCAGTACTTATTCTGTTGACAGACAGTGCACTCCCCTTAGAAATTTGGCTACATCCTTGCGCATCCCTATCCAATATAACTCAGCCACCAAGCGTTGACAAGTCTTTGTTTCTCCCGAATGCCCTCCGACCGGGGTGGTATGAAACTCCCTGATTATAGTAGAAAGTAGCTTAGAGGATCGTGGAACAACGAGACGATTCTTATAAAACAATATCCCTTGCTCCACTGTAAACTCAACATGAGATTGTGCCCCGAAATAATGTCATCCCTGAGTTTCGTTAGAAAAGTATCCTCTGCTAATTCAACCTTTAAAGAGTCCCAATACTGCCATTGTAGTGCAGCCAAGATTCCACATTCCACTTGATTTGTCAAACGGGAAAGAGCATCCGCTACCCGGTTACTTGCCCCACTTCGGTATTGAATATCGAAGTCATACCCCATGATTTTAGTAATCCATTTCTGGTATTCAGTTCCAACAATCCACTGTTCCAATAAAAATTCGAAACTTTGCTGATTTGTCCACACCGTGAAACGTCTCCCAAGCAAGTAAGGTCACCATTTTATAACTGCAAACACTATTGCCATTAATTCCTTCTCATATATGGACTTAAGGCGAGCTCGAGGGCCCAAAACTTAGCTATAATAAGCCACTAGTTGTCCCTGGATAAGAAAGGCCCCCAACCCAAACCTAAAAGCATCCGTCTCGACAATGAAGGGCTTTGTGAAATCGGGCATTGCAAACACAGGGACGGAAGACATAGCATGCTTAAGTTCTTCAAAAGCTGATGCAGCTTCTGAACTCCAACCAAACTTATCCTTTTTAAGCTGATCGGTCAAGGGCCACGCAATTCGAGTATACCCAGCCACAAACTTCTGGTAATATCTGGTTAAGGGCACACAATTCGAGCATACCCAGCCACAAACTTTTGGTAATATCTGGTTAAACCCAAAAATCCCCTCAATGCCTTTAAAGTAGTGGGCGTTGGCCAAGAAATCATGGCTTGGATTTTGCTTGGATCAGCTGCTACCCCTTGTTCAGAAATGATATGGCCTAAATAGGCCACTTAAGCTCTACAAAACTCACATTTCTTTCGATTGGCATAGAGACTATTGGCCTGCAAGGTTTTCAACACTTGTGCTAGATGTTGCCACTGGGACTCCTCCGAAGGGCTGTAAATCAAAATATCGTCAAAGAACACTAGAACGAACTTTCGAAAATAAGGTCGAAAGACATCATTCATCAAGGATTGAAAGTAGCGGGGGCGTTTGTATGTCCAAAAGGCATGACAAAGAACTTGTAATGGCCATCATGAGTTCGAAAAGCAATTTTATGGACAATTGGACATCATGATTGCTGACCCTGATTTAGTGGTAGCCGGATTTCAAGTCTAACTTAGAAATTTTTTTTGCACCATGTAGTTCATCAATGACGGGGATGGGATACTTATCCGGTACTGTAACCTTGTTTAGAGCCCTATAATCCACACAAAAACGCCTGGAGCCATCCTTCTTCTTAACCAACAGAACCGAGCTCAAGAAGGGTTGTTGCTAACTTAGATTATTCCAGCTTCCAGCATTTCCTTGATCAATCTCTCAATCTCATTCTTCGAGCGTGAGGATATCGACAGGGCGGACACAAACTGGTTGGCTGCCCTCTTTGAGCACGATGGAGTGTTCATGTCCCCTACTGGGTGGTAATCCCGTCAGCATGTCGAACACACTTTCATAGTATGCCAACACTTGGTAAATAAATGGTGGCACTTCAGGGTCCACTTCTCCTAATCCCTCCAATTGATTAAGCTCGACCAAAATTCCAGCTCCCTCATGTTTAATGGTTCGCATCATAGCCTTCAAAGAAACCAGTGTCTTCCCAAGAGCAGGACCTCTACGCAGTGTGACGGACTCATTACCGAGCCTAAATTTCATCACTTGGGTTTTCCAATTTGTACGAGTCATCCCCAAAGTCTCTGCCACTAAATCCCCAAGATAACATCAGAACTCCCCAACTCAATAGGAAGGAATTCTTCCACAATATCCATCCCAGATGAAGAGTTACTTCCCAGCATAGGCCTTCCCCACGTACAATCGTCCCGGTCCCCATAGTCACTTCATAGACCTCAGTTTTCACAACAGGTATGTGCATTCTTTTGACCAGGTCTAAGGAAATAAAATTGTGAGTTGCACCTCGATCAATCAAGACCACGACCCCCTGCTCACCGATCATCCCCTTCAGTTGAGCGAGACTTCCATCACTTGATTAAGTTCGGCTGCCTCCAGTTCGACCTCCACTGCTTCCGATTCTTTCTCCTCTCCGACTCTCCCTCTTCGACATCATGAGTAAGGAGAACATTCAATTCTTTTTTCTTGCATGCATGCCCAGGTGCCCATTTTTCATTGCACCTATAGCACACTCCTTTTTCTCGCTTCCACTGCAATTTCGAGTCCGACAACCGCCGCACCATCCCTGGAAATTTCATTGTAGTCTAATTTCCCCCGAAATTGGATTTGGAAGCTTCAGAATGGTAGCCTTTTTCTCGTGCTAGTTTCCCCATCCTATGAAACCCACAAGCTGATTTGTGGGCTTTAGTCACCCACAGCTTTTCTTCTATCTTTTGGGCAAAATCCATGGCCCAGCCCAAATTGCTGGGCTCCAAGATCCGGACCTCCACTCTAATTTTTGGCTTCAACCAATTAATAAAATTACCTAGAGCCACTTCATCAGACTCGTTCTCCAGTGG
>CAIGRO010191202.1:0-14608 GCA_903798355.1 Fraxinus baroniana
TTTTCTACAAATGCATAATAGAAATAATTTATTCTTATGGACTTATAAAAAATAATTTATTTTCGTGGTTATTAATCAAACCGAACCGAGATACGAACCGAACCGACTTACGTGGTTATGGTATGATCGAAATTTGGTGGTGCGATTATGATTTTGACCGAACCGAACCGTTGTCATTCCTAATAAGATGTAATATGTGTCTTCAAGATAAAATATCACAACTCATTTATCGCACTGAAGCATGTTACTCGAAAAGATTTCCATGACAATTCAAGTGCACTTAGGGTCCATTGGATTGCAAAGGTGAAAAACGGATGGAAAGCAAATGTTTTATAGGGAATTGAATTGCGTAGAAATTGTTTTACTGAGAATTGTAATTAATTGTGTTTGATTGGTATAATTTTTCACTTAATCCATTTGACTTTGTTTTTCATAAAAACTGTCAATTAAATAGATAAAATTTCTTACCATTGAGGATATAATTTATTTAGATTGCAACAATATTAAAAAAAATTAAAATTGAAAAAAAATTGGTGTTCTTTTGATTTTGTTTTACATGAAAATTGTCAATATAAAAGAAAATATTTTTTTTTTACAATTGTGGATATATTTTATATCCATTGCCAAAAAAAAAAAATAAAAAAAAAATTCAAGTAACATGGAAACTTCAAATTGGTGAAGATGTGCACGTGTGTGGGGTGGGGTGGCGTGGGGTGGGGGAAGTTTATTTTTCAAGTAAAAATTTCCTATCAAACAACCATTTTCCATGGAAAAAAGTGGCTATCAAACATAGCCTAGTGTATGTGAGAGGGCTTTTTTGGTGTCAAAAAATTCTTTTATTCAAAAAATGTAATGTTTGATTACTCTCAAAGAAGTGCTTATTGAGGAAAAAAAATAAAAAAATCTAGAGAAGCTCCAATTTAGGGTGTGTACATTATTTTGAAATAGTAGATTGATGAAGAATGCGTGGTTGAAAAAGAAGGAAAAACTATTGATGTCATGAAAAATATTATTTTATTAAAGAATGTGTGGTTAAAAATGAGTAGAAGAATGAGAATAAAAATTATAATGTGACTCAAACAGGGGTTTAGAGTTTTTCTAAAAAGCTCTAAATTCAACTTTATGAAAACCTGAAATCTACTTTAGTTATTTTTGAAAATCTATAGTGAAATACCAATTATATCTATATTTTCTACACATGAATTTGTATACAAGTTAACCGGTTAATATGGCATTCTTTTCTTAATTTTTATTATATATCATATCGATTTGTCATATTTTAACATCTAAAATAATATTTTTTAAATAACACAAGGATTCGTACTAAAAAATTGTGCCGTGTTAATTAAATTAAAATATTAAATTTTATAGTTTTCATTTAATAAATAAATAATATTGAAATGAATAATTTTACAATAGGTATAATTAATTCATAATTAATAAGGCTCTTTTTTTTTTTTTTGACAACCAAACAATCATTAGTGTTAAAAAACCTATATTTGCAACAGTTCTACTTATAAAAGCTCTACTCGTAATAATCGTGCCAAACGAACATAACTCACAAGTCAACAATTTTGCAAAATTGTTCTTGTGAGGTGGGTCAATTTGATTCACTTGACACATGAGTATTTGTCTTAAGCACTTTGAAATGATTGTGTTAGTTGATGTGTATTATGGACCATAGATTAAATTCAATGGTTGACATAACAAAAGAGAGTAAGCATAAAGAGGTAACTAAGTGGGAAGGCGAAATTCTTGGTGGTTTCCGGTGGATTTATTTTTCGATGTATCCATTTTCATTTCCGTGGACGACTGTGCATGATCTGGTGTGACAAAAATTTGAACTCAACGTCATATGATACTTCATTAGTAGTGTCGAAGAAGTTTTGAGTCTTTTTTGGTTCAATTTTACACTTTGAAAATTTATATTTTTCTCATTGTAGTTGTAATAATCATTTGTTCGAACATTTTAACTCAAAAATTAGTATCTTATGGATCACATATTTCAATGTTTGTTGAAAGTTGAATAAGTTTATGAGTTACTATTCGACCTGAACAAAGGCAGAATTCGATTTCTTTAACAATTTCCGATGTTAACATAGTTATAATACACGTGAAAACGTTTAGAAGGTGCGTGATTTATTTGATTATTGGTCGAAGAAAAACGTTGTAGAAATCACTAGAAGCATTTGGTCCGTTGAATAATTCATATATGCCAAAAAAAAAAAAAAGGTCATTTCATTTTGTTAGGTTGGCTGACAAAGTAGGAAACTTTATCTATATATCATTATATGTGCTTTTTAAATTTCAATTTTGTCTTTTCTTTTCTTTTTTCCTCCATATATTATTCATTGATTTAATGTGAACTCTTCTATTTCTTGGATTTTTTCTCTCTCTTTTTTTTTTTTTTTTAATTTCTTGCCTAAGGAGTACTCTTTTTCTAACTTGTACAATAAACTCTAATGAACGAAACACTTGCGAAATTGCTTCGGTAGACTAAAGAGGACAATACAAGATATCAACCCCAATTTTTTTCAACCATGTCCAATACTGTACAACACTTTTTCTCTTCTTTTACGACACAAATTTTCATATTAGTCTAAGTTTAAATTTTAGCCCAATATGACTATAAAATTCTAGATTTATCCCTACAATACTTATCTTTTCAACATGGTACATGTCAACATATCAAACGAGATAGCGAAGAATTTGCCAATTATTGCGGGTTTCGTTAACCCACCACATGCCTTGCATGAGCATGTTAACCTACTCTTTAGCACTGTTCGTTTTAGTTTTATAATTATTTGCTCCTCGCGTGTCACGCGAGTGATGACAAATTTCAGTTTCCCTAAAGTGTAGGTAATATTTTTGTATAAGACACAGAAAATTAAATAAATAAATTGTTGGTCAAATGAAATGTGGCTTCAACCTCGCCTACTGTTCTTCTTTCACTACATATTATCTCTAACACAACATTGAAAATCCCAAAAAGATGAAAGAATGCATTGAGAAACACACCAGAGATTGAAATCCCAGAAACTTGGAGATAATATATTATAATTAAAAGAAGTGCAGGGATATGGAGGAGTCCAAAAAGACATACCATGAGCAAGAAAAGAAGAAGATGACAATGAAAATAGGCAAAGCCGGAGGCGGCACTGGAGCAGTGGTTTTGTTGGGTTTAGCCGCCTTGGCTGCTGCTGTCGCTATAGCGTCGGCCCTCATAGTCAGGAAAAAGGGGCAGAAAGCTGGCAAGAACCACCACAGCCACCAGGAGGTGGAGCAGAGTCTACAAACTGAATTCCCTGAGACATTAAACAAGGAGAATGATCAAGCTAATGCAAGCGCAGAGAGGGAATTTATTCTTCCTAATACACCTTTGTCTGTAAAGAACCATCAATGGTATGTGAAATTATTTCTACTTTTTCCATGAATTATAATAATCATCAATTTGTTTACTGAAGTCTGTACTATAATTTTATATTAATGGATTTGATTGAATTGAATTTTCAGCAATGGAACACCAGATATGGATGTGATGAAGGATGATTCTGCTTCATTTCTCTTTACGGAGAACTTGAAATTGGTAATCCGTTTTCAATTTCTTGCCTTCTTTCTGTTAATGATATTACATATCATACTGTGGACACTAAACAGATGTTAATAGCCAATATTTATTGGCAAAACTTGATCAAGTTTTCTTCTTTCCCCTTCTCCTAAAACAATTGGTCATTTCTCGATTTGTGCATGCTTCTGTATCGTTCCAGTTTTAGGGGATATCCCAAAAGAGAGGCATGTACTTGATCAAGTTGGTTTGTAAGAGAAAAGGGAAGGGCTAAAAGTACACGCAGACACTTAGTTTTAAGTGAAATTTCTAGTTGGTGACTTGAAATTTTCTTACCAATTGATCATCCCGGCCACGTTTATTAGTTTGATTAACGGAAAAGTTGATATTGCTGCTTAGTTGGCAATAGCTAGACTGCCCATCAAATTTTCCATTATCGATACTAATGATTAATCGAATCTATCAAAATTTAGATTCGATGACCATTTTGAAAGAAAATGAATTTAGCAACAACCTGAAATTTTGCCAAGGGTTTATTGACCAACGACATATTACTATAAAAGTAAAATTTATGCAACATTTTGATTGAGCGAAAAGCTTTTCATATATCAGAATCCTCATACCTTAAATTTGCTGATTCAGGATGAAAAGCCCATGCTTGAAATTAATGGTGGAACAGGAGATCCTGCGTATAAGGAAAAAGAGGTTTGCTGCTCTGATAATACTAAAAAACTGGAAAGCAGTGCCAATACTGAGGACTCTGTTACTGTTGTTAATAAGGAAGAATTCCATTTGCCAACGTTTGACGATAAAGTGCTTCTTGAACCGGAGTTGAAGGACAAAACACAAAATCCTGAAGTAGAAATCGAGTTAACCATGGATGATGAAGCCATTGAGGGTGTTCATATTGATAAAATCGTGGCAGAAAATAACCAAGAGGTGCAAGAGAATATTGAATGGAAAAAGAATGCTGTAGGGATGCAATTTTGTGAAGAAAAGAAGACTAAGAATTGTCTTGATCAAGAAATTATTATCAACACGTGTGGTTCCATGCCCGGAAATATTGTTACGGAGAATTATGGTGATTGTGGGCAAGAATTAGAACCTCCAGTTTTCAACAATCCACTGATTAACGAACATGAAAACACAAATAGTAACAAGAAATAAAACTCTCTGCTGATTGCAAATGTTGAAAAAGTTGAAGGAAATGGAACTATTGAGACAGCTCAAGTAGATGACAGCATTCACAAATCAAAAATGCATTTGGTTAAAGAAAGTGATTATCCTGATGCAGTAATTGTTCAAGATTATGAACAAGAAATCTCTTGTAATGATGACAAACAAAATGTTGAAAACAGCCAATGTGAAGATTATGTCAAAGACGTGCAAACCTTATCCTTTCCAACAGAACTTCCTGAGACATTAAATGAGGAGAATGATCAAGTAAATGCAAGCAAAGAGATACAGTTAATTCCTCGTCCATGGTAGATGGAAATTATTTCTATGTAATTGATTTTTTGCATAAATTATTGTCACTATCATTTGTTTATCGAAGTACATTGAATTTTCAGCACAGGAGCAGCTGATATGGTTGTCGAGGTTGATTCCGCTTCATGTGTCTTCTCCGAGAACTTGAAATTGGTAATTCTATTTTAATACTTATTTTCTTTATGTTAATATGTTCTTCCATGTCACCCTGTGAAGAAGATAGATGCTGATTTTTAATATTTCTTGGACATAATTGATCAAGTATTTTTATTTTTTTTTTTAAAATAAACAAAGGACCAGTTCTCGTTTTCTACATATCTTGTGCAACCTTCTCTCTATTGTTCCAATTTTATCAGAGTCGATCGAGATAGTTGCAAGAGAGAAGTAAGTATATGGAACATTTCTACTGAGCTAAACACTTTTATAAGTCAGAATCCTCATACCTTAAATTTCTTGATTCAGAATGAGATGCCTATTGCTGATGGCTCTGTGACTTCTATTAAGGAAGAGTTCCTTCTACCAACATTTGATGATAAATTGCCTCTTAAACCTGAGCTGAAGGACGAAATGCAGAATCGTGAAGAAGAAATCAAGTTAACCAAGGATGATGATGCCATCGAGGGTGTTCATATTGATAAAATCATGGTAGAAAATAACCAAGAAATGCAAGAGAATATTGCAGCAAAAAAGAATGCTGTAGAGATGCAATTTAGTGAAGAAGAAGATGAGACTAAGAATTTTCGTGATGAAGATAAAATAATATGCACGTGTAGTTCTATGCCAGGAAAAATTGCAACGAATTATGGTGAAGGTGGGCGAGAATTATTGCTGCCACTTATTGACAGTTGGCCCATTATCGACCATGAAAACACAAACTGCGACTATAACGAAAGCTCTCTACCAATTGAAACTGTTGAAAAATTTGAAGGAAATGGAGCTACTGAGACAGCTCAAGTAGATGACAGCATTCACAAATCAAAAATGCAATTGGTTATACAAGGATGTGATCATCCTGATGCAGAAATTGTTCCAGATTATGAACAAATCTCTTGTAATGACGACGAACAAAATGCTCAAAACAGTCAATATGAAGATTATGTCAAGGACGTGCTAACCTTCTCCTGGCCAACAGAACTCCCTGTGAATGAGAATGGTCAAGATAATGCTAGCAAAGAAATACAGTTTATTCTTCCTCACACACATCCGTCGGAAAAGAAAAATCCACGGTATATGAAATTATTTCTATTTAATTGATTTTTTCATAAAATATTATCACCACCAATTTGTTTATCAAATTGAATTAAATTTTCAGCACCGGAGGAGCAGATGTGGATGAGATCAAGGATGTTTCTGCTTCATTTGTCTTTACCGAGTACTTGATATGGGTAATTCTATTTTAATTCTTGCCTTCAAACATATCACCCTGTGAACATAACGGATGCTGATTGTTAATCTTTCTGGGATGTGCCTGATCAAGGTTTTCTTTTTAAAAAAATAAACATGGAGCCATTCTTGATTTCTGCATATCCTTTGCAATCTTCTGGGTGTCGTTCCAATTTTGTCGGAACTCCATCAAGTTAGTTGCAAGAGAAAAGTAAAATTATGGTACTTTTTCAATAATCTAAACACTTTTATATATCCGAATTCTCATAGCTTTATTTCCTAATTCAGAATGAGAAGCCTATTGCTGATGGCTCTGTGACTGTTATTAAGGAAGAATTCCATCTGCCAATATTTGATGATAAATTGCTTTTTGAACCTGAGTGGAAGAACAAAATGCACAAAAATGAAGTAGAAATCGAGTTGGCCAAAGGAGATGGTGCCATTGACGGTGCTTATATTGATAAAATCATGGCAGAAGATAACCAAAATATTCAAGAGAGTATTGAAGGAAAACAGAATGCTGTAGAGATGCAATTTAGTGAAGAGAAAACTAAAAGTTGTCATGATCAAGAAATTGTCAGCACGGGTAGTTCCATGCCAGTAACTACGGTTTTGGAGAATTACGGTGAAGGTGGGAAAGAATTACTGTCTGTTTTTGACAGTCGACCTATTAACGAACATGAAAACGTAAACTGTGACAACAAAGAAGGTTCACTGCCCATTGAAACTGTTCAAAAAAGTGAAAGAAATGAAGCTATTGAGACGGCTCAAGTAAATGAAGGCATTCACAATGCAGAAGTGCAATTGGTTGAACAAGACGAATGTGATTATCCTGATGCAGGAATCCAAGATTGTGAACAAAAACTATCTCGTAATTATGATGAACAAAATGCTGAAAACGGTCAATGGGAAGATTGTGTGAAGGATGTGCAAACCTTCTCCTTTCCAATTCTCAGCTATTCGTCCAACATTATGGCGGGAATTGCTATTGACAAAGACTCTATGAACGAGCAGATTTCAACTAAAGATATTGGAGTTAATGTAACAAATGTGGGAACTTCTGCAAATCAGGAGATGAAAGAAAACAGCGTGCCGGAATTTGTAGTCTGTCAACAGAAAGAAATTGAAAATGCTGAAAAGGAAATTGAGGAATCATCAGAAACAATTTGTGCAGGAATTGACATATCAGAATATGATCCAATTATGCAAATGAGGAAAGATGAAGAGAAGGGTGAAGACAGTGACAGTGATGATTTGGATGAAGAAGATCTTACCAATACAATTGAAGAGAGTTTAGTAGGAACAGGGAATTCCTCCTCAGAATCCAATGCAGAGTTTTCAGAAGAATCGCTTCCAGAATTGTCTATTGATGGTAAAGGCAATTCAAAGATGACTTATATGGTGGAACTTGCTGAAACACACAATAATCAACACACATATTCATCCAGGCGGAGAATACTAATAGGGGGACTCTCAGCCCTGTCGTGGTTTTCATGTACCTGGTTCTTTGGTTTGTCCTTCGTCAAGCTCGGCCTCATTGTGTTCTTGACCGTGATTCTCTCAAAGATCCATGGCTACTGAAGAACTTGCAGCCTTTCTGTAAGATCATAAAACTAGAAATACTTACAAGGATACAGTTTACAAATAATCGGTATCACTGTCTGTTAGTGCTAATTTGCCTTGGTAGTGTACCCAGTAGTTCTTTGCCTACTGCCACTTTAACTTCCTCGTTGTGAGACATCTGCCACTTTTTGAAATCATGTCCATACAGCATAGTAGATATTGAGAAGCTATTAAATGTATAATTATTAGCAAATAAATGAACTACTACAATAAAGTTCCGCAGAGACTACATGTAATCCATTTTGATGCTCCACTGCGCCTAAAAAGATTTTAGTTGATCAAAACTGGAAGGCCAATGCTCCAATAATCTCTAGCTAGCACATCCTTATTTTTTTTTTGTATGAACTCCAACATAGTAAATCCCAAATACTTACTGGTCAGTTGCGAATTCTCGTTGAAGCCTGTCGAAAAGCTTGAGGAGTTGCACGGTGCTAGCGAGAAATCCAGTGAGCGTTCTTGGAGCCTTCGAAGCACATGAAACACACTGTGATCGTATCTACCGCTTGCATCCCCTTTCCAAGCCTTAAATGTATTCAAGCATTCTACTGACACTGTCAACACTCACAAGGATCCACTTACACATTCGACATTTTACAAGATAATTTCATGTACATGACAAATACCGAAAATCAAGAGCCAAAACAACACTTACCTGACATTAAGAAGCAGAAGCCATTCCTATTTTGAAGAATTGAAACAGAAACTGCGCATTGATCGACACACACTAAACTAAAACTATAGTGTTCACTGTTCAAACTATTAGAGTCCACATTGGCTGGTGATATTTAATAGGTTGAGTTATGCCCAATATCCTTCCTAATATAGTATCAGAGCAGGCCTAGTTTTACAATGTCGAGTGCACCCCAATATCAATTTGTTCACAATTGTTTGTCATGGTCCACGCTGTGCGTGAGGGGACGTATTAGAGTCCCACATTGGCTGGTGATATTTACACGATCCACTTAATAAGATAAAGGCAATCCTCCTCTAACAAGCCGATTTTGTTAGGTTCAATTATACCCAATACTTTCCTAAATAAAATTTCATATCAAATAAAGATGAAAACATAGACCAATTTAAAAGAATTTATGTTGCTCCTCTTTATAAGATTGACCTTTTAAGATAGAACCTCAAATCTTAACATGGAATCAGAGTCCGTTAAATTCCAATAAGCGATTCGATTCCATTCGATTAAGACTCAAAAAAATTGAGCACACGAATTTCAAGATTGGTCTGCTCAAACGAGCCACCATCTTGTGGGGGCATGATAAGGGATAAAATTCAACATCGAATAAAGATGAAAACATAGATCAATTTATAAGAATTTGAGTTACTCCTCTTAATAATGTTAACCGTTTAAGATATAATCTCAAATCTTAACACAGATAAAAATCTCAACCAACTAATTCCGAAGGTTCTAAGAAATTATAAATAGAACACATGATAATTGATACATACACACATATTATACAACTATATGCACCCTGTGCTTATGTATGCAACAAGAATTAAGCTGGGCAGCCCGGGTCATTGACACCCTTTTGACAGGGTTTTAAAATTTCTCACGTGTAACAACATCACGTGTGAATGTTGGGAAATGGAGGGAAGAGTAAGCCACGTGAGAGGGGAAAAAAGTCGGGGATTTGGAGGATTTTCACTGAAATCCGAGAAGAAAGTAGAAGAAAACCCAATTTCCAAAATTTAAGCATCCTTCACTAAATTAGCACTCAAATTAGTGTTGTGATTTTCCCCATTTTTTGTGCTGTGACATCTCCGGCCAAAAGAAGAAAATCCTATTATTTCCCTAGATTGCTCCGGTGATGTTGCTCCGAGAAATTGGCTATGAACACGTTTAGAAAAAGTAAGTTATTTGCTCCGTGACATCTCTGACTGATGTGTCTTTAGTTATTAATCTGGTGTTTCCATGGTGGTAAAATGGTGGGTCTTGACATTTTGCAATTTTCCCTATTCGTAAATTTATGTCCTGTCCATTCTTCTTCATTATTCTTCAATCAGAAAATTAATTTACATATGTATAATGAAATAGTTTTCAGAGAACTTGAATAAGTTTTTATTGTATAACGAATTATTTTTTAGAAAACTTGCATTCTTTCTCTCTGGTATTAGTTGCAATTTCAGAACACGTTCATTGTAACACCAAATTTATGCTATGTTAAGCTCTTTAGATTGTGTGAGATCACTTAAACTATCTATGAGTTATGTACTAAATGTTCATTACGTTCTAATTTTATCGATAAGCATATGCTCTCTGTTGAAGTAAAGAACGCGTTCGAGATTAATGTTGTAATGTTATTGCAGCCGAAGAAAGTACGGATGACGTGCCAAATGAGTACAATGATGTTTCAATGGAATCTGATGATGAGAATGTGACGGACTCCGTTAACATAGTAGAAGGTCAAACCTCATTAGAAGACAATGTGATTGTACCTCATGTGAGCATGCAGTTTAAGGATTTGAAGGACATGTTTGACATGTACAAAAAATATGCATACGCTGTTGGTTTTTCTGTTAAGAGAAGAAACTTGAAAATGGGAGACAATGGAGAGTTGAGTATGTGACACTGACATGTAGCCGTGAAGGTTGAAGACTTTGTAATACTAGCGAATCTTTGAAGCCACAACCAACAATTTAAATGGGTTGTAAAGCTAGAATCTCTACATCTGCTGATATTTATGGAGTTTGGAGAATCAACACGGTCCACCTCGACCACAATCATGAAACTAGCCCGTCGAAGTCGATGTTATTTCGATGCAACAGAGAGTTAAGTGCACATGTGAAACGCAAGCTACAAGTGAATGATTTGGTAGGAATTCAATTCCATAAAAGTTACAATTCTGCGGTTGTGGAAGCGGGTGGTTATGAGAACATGAGTTACGTGGAAAAGGATTGTTGAAATTTTTATTGAAAGAGTGAGACGATTAAGACTTAGAATAGGAGATGCCGCAGCAATACAGTCATACTTTTCAAAAATGCAAGCACAATGCTTAGGATTTTACTTCAGCATGGATTTGGACGAAGATTTGCGACTGAGGAATGTATTTTGGGTAGATAATCGCTATAGGCAAGCGTATAAGGAGTTCGGCGATATTGTTACATTTGATACCACTTACCTAACAAACAAGTATGGCATGCCTTTTGCCCTTTTGTTGGCCTAAATCATCACAGACAATCAACACTACTCGGTTGTGGTTTGGTATTGAATAAAGACACAGATACTTTTGTGTGGTTGTTCAGAACATGGCTTCAGTGTATGTACGGTAAGGCACCGCTTGGAATAATTATCGATCAAGATAAGGCAATGAAAAATACAATTCATATCATTTTTCCAAACATAAGGCATAGATGGTGTTTGTGGTACATTCTGAAGAAGTTGCTTGAGAAGTTCAGATACTACAACGGTAAGGCAACAATTTTTCGGGTAATACACGTATTGGTTTATGATTCACAGTTCATTCAAGAATTTGAAGAAGGTTGGGCTGCTTTCATTGATACATATGCGTTGCAGGATAATGATTGGTTGTCTGGACTATATGAGAACAGAGGCCATTGGGTTCCATGTTATTTGAAGACTAGTTTTTGGGCAGGGATGTCAATCACACAAAGAAGTGAGAGTATGAATGCATTCTTCGATGGGTATGTACATTCCAAAACTTCATTGAAATAGTTCGTGGAACAGTACGAACGAGCATTGCGTAATAAAGTTGAGAAGGAGTTCCAAGCTGATTTCAAGTCATTTTCACAAATGTTACCGTGTGCAACACAGTACGAAATGGAGTAGCAGTTTCAAACGGTTTACACAATCTCAAGATTTAAGGAAGTTCAAGATGAGTTCACGGGAAAGGTTTACTGCAATATCATATCTTCTTCGGAGGGGGCACTCTGGTATGATGTACGAAGTATGGGAGGATGTTATGTACGAAGGGTGACTCAAGAAAAAAAAAATTCATCTTCACATTCGATAGACAAAATTGTGATTTTTTTTGCAGTTGTCACTAGTTCGAATTTCGGGGAATAGCTTGTCGGCATGCTATTGCGATCTTGATTCGTAGTGACATCACCGTACTTCCAGAAAGGTACATACTACGAAGATGGAGGAAAGATGTGAGTAAAGCACACACTAGGGTAGCAGTGAATTATGACGGTTTGGTTAGTTCTCCAGAACAGTTGAGGTACGATGACATTCGCACAAGTGGCTGACCTTACCGCAGATGATGAAGGGGAATCACGAGTCGTTATGGAGTGGATAAAACTTAAATGTGAATGTCTTTTGACGTCAAAAAAGTTGTGCAGTGGAAGTAATGCCATCTCATAGAATACTGTTAATTAGCTTATCAGCGCACTGATTCTCAAAAATAATACCAGCGTCACTATCCGTGATCCGAAATCATCGCGCACAAAGGGGGCGCTGAAGAAGCTTCGAAGAAATGGTCTATTAGAATCGAGTTCGAAGAAAGGCAAGGTATGTTAAGATGTACGACTGTAAACTTTAAATGAGTCGAAATATGATCACTAATTACTTTCGATCCACATTTAGGGCAATTCGGCATAGGGGAAGCGATCGAGAATGAGGCAAAGTGATGTGGCAGAGAGTGTTGTCGACAACCAATTTGCTCAATCACAACCATATTCCTTACAGACACCATTCTCATATGTACAATACTCAATGCCAACAACAATCCCGTTTCCACATTATTCCAACGCAAGACCATTATTCATTTCAGGACTACTACCGTCTTCGAGTTTGATTCCTCATTCACCAGCAAATGTCATATACAGTTCACAAGGTAAAGACATTGGAATACTTTTAAACTGAAGATGTGTAGTTATTTCATGTACGCATATTTAATGATCTCCTGTATTGTAGGTTAAGCAATGCCATACTACTGTCCGCCTTTACCGGATCACTGAAGGAAGTACAGCTGAACGGTATCACACTTTCCCATTCGGTACAAAACCCTTTCAGATCTTCATTGTCAATACTGAGCGGTTACCTGAGCAACCTTAGAATACATTTTGCTATATGTGTGTTCTATTCTTCAGTCAATTTTGGTTGAACCAAGAATCGGTTTTAATCCAACCATGTCTTTAATTAAATATGTGTCTTTCGTAATTTGGTGAATGAATTTTATGACGACATTTAGTATGAAAATGGAACTTATTTGCTTAATTGTTTGGTATTGATGTTGATTGTTTATTGTCCTCAATTTTCCTAGCTCAACTTTTCGAATTATTATGCGTTACTTGGCTCCATTTGGAAAATTAATTTAAGAACTAATATGGATTCTGCTTATTTGCTTTAAATTGTCGTTTCAATTTCCTCTTTCCTATATTTTCTCTTTGTTGGTTTTAGGTTGATGAAAAAGGAAGTGGATGTGATGGTGATCCATACGGTTCAGCAAGTTACAAGGCCGATTGTGGAGGATATGATTCGGAAAGTGGTGTGTGCCAACAATGAATCTTCTGATCATATGTTTTTGTATGAAAGGGACAGTTACATATTTGATATTTTCATCACTCAAATTAGTGCTATGGTCTTTGCTTTCTCTATTTATTGTTTAATCTTTATTTTAATTCTCTGAACCACCAGTAAATTGTGATTTGCTTTCCTTTTATGGCAATATTTCTTTAACTAAGAGAATAATAGTAGCACTTCCTTATAATAATAAGGGATGGTGTAAGGTTCAAATACTTGTGAAACTTTTACTACTTTGATACTAATATGCTTCAGATAACTATGAACTTGAAACTGATTTCTTGATTACTTAAATGTAACAAATTGTGATTTGTAGTACAAATAAGCAAATCATGAAAACTGGAACTTGAATTCAAAGGCATCTATTGCGTTGCTTTTGTCTTCTATTCAAAGTTGGTTGGTAGTTCTACAAGGCATTTACAAATTACAAATAAAAGAATAAAAAACATAAATAGAATGAAAGTATCCACGACATTTGTTTCTACAGCTAAAGATGAAAAAATGTGGTAAAAAGCATATTACATGCATTTGTTATAGAATTCATACAAAAGTTCACGTTCAAATAGTTTACAAGCGTAGTTCACATAGATTCGATCATAATAATCCTACATATACAAATCTGCATGTAACCATTCGATTAATAACTATTAATCCAGGCGATGCGTCCACTCATGTATTTGACTCCGTGCTACCTTTTGCCATGCTTACAACCACATTCACCAAAGAAATAAGTAATTGATTTGGTAACTTCAATGTAACAAAGGCTTCAATAATTTTTATCTAAGTTCCCGATTTTCACATGAAATTCTGTCATAGAATTGGAAAGTTCAAGAAAAAACATCAAAAAATAGCTCAACCACATCCTTTCACAACCAAATACGGTATCTACGTGACTCCAATATCAAACAATCGCGATACAGAACATTTGCAATTGCTCACTGCTACTTTCATTTTTCTTCTTGTATCAAAGAACTAAACACTGTCAAGAAATATAAATTGTATTATATTGACTTGATAATATTACAATGTAGAAGACCCTATTTATAGGGTTACAA
>CAIGRO010191221.1:0-10703 GCA_903798355.1 Fraxinus baroniana
GTTTACCTAAAGTTGGGAAAGTGGGTTGTGACAGAAATTATGCAACAAGTATGAGCAATTTCTTTTTTTGACTTTGATTGTTTAAATCTACTTGTTGTAGACATGGAACAAGTCACCTACTCATAATTAAAACGTAACTTTAAAGAATCGCTTATAATTGTTCAATATAAATGGTCAAATAGATTGTCATGATATTTTCAAGTAGACCATTCTTTATATGATTATAGCACGTTAGGTTAGGTCTGAAAGTCGTTTTTTCAGTTAAGAATTTCTTTCTAAAACAGTTAATTTTACTATTAGTAAAAAAGTAACTTTTAAAATTAATTTTGAACAGGAAAAAACTTTTTTTTTAAAAAAAATTAGTTTTTCACTATTTTTAAGCTTAGAGCCAGTTTGATAACTATTAAAATCCAATTAAAATTAAAAATATGGTCGTTATTTGATCTCACCCGTCTAATAATAGTCAACAATAACGGCTATTTTTTCAATTTTAATCCGATTTTAATATTTACCAATCAGGTNACATGAGTTTTGACAAGAATTGATTTAGAGCTTGTTTGGTAACAATTAAAATTGAAAATATGATCGTTATCCCACCCGTCTAATAAAAGTCAACAATAACGACTAGTTTTTCAATTTTAATCCGATTTTAATATTTACCAATCAGGTTCTTAGTCTAGTATGCTCTAGGGGGGAAAAAATGCAACACCGGTGGAGGTATAACTCGGAGGCTAGGGAGGGAATGGTGGGAGGATGAGACGAGGAAATAATTAGGAATTAAGCGAGGAGAAAGCTTGTGAGGGTGAAAGAAAAGAGATGAGAGAATCGTGAAGTAAAGATTGGAATCTCGGGTTTTAATTTTCTTGTAAGATTATTACGAGGAAAACAACAAGTGGCAATAAGATCAACAGTGTAGATGTCTCGAATCTAAGGTCAACGATGTGAACTTTCATGTTTATCAAAAGAATATTAACATCAATATGGCCTCTAATTTGGCTTTCATTCCTTTTTCATAAAAAAAAAATGGATAAATGTGAGTTGAAAAAATTGAATAATATTTGTGGATTCTACTTTTGCACGATATTTTCACGTCTAATATGTGATATTGACATTCGTGTTTGTTGCGATTATTTTTTAAAACTTTTTCTTTACGTTAAATATATAACTTGTACATTAGAGTTGCATCCACAATCAAATCAACCCAATGACCATCAGGTGGGTCATACCACCCTCTTTGACGACTATCTAAAATTTTTGA
Source organism: Fraxinus baroniana (assembly GCA_903798355.1). Classification (NCBI taxonomy): domain Eukaryota; kingdom Viridiplantae; phylum Streptophyta; class Magnoliopsida; order Lamiales; family Oleaceae; genus Fraxinus; species Fraxinus baroniana. The sequence goes on from CAIGRO010191221.1 coordinate 1,259, forward strand.
ACGAATTCATTTTGAAATTACAATTTAACCATATGATATTTTAAAAACTTCAGATTTTTATTAGACCAAGTGATGTCCCATTTTCGAGGTAAGTAATGACAACACACCAATAGTATGGTCATAAGAACTAAGCTTGTACATCATTTGATTTGGACGTGGTTGTCACATATATATTGTCCCTTTTCCCTTTTTCAGACAAATTTTTAACGACTTTCTCTAATTTAATTTGTCTGAGGCAATCTTTAAAATGATTTAGTTTATAATATTAGATTTTATGAACAATGTGATGAAAACTTTAAAATTAAAAATCATATTGATTTCGATGGCTATGGCTGGTAAGGGATTTTGATAGCCATGATTGTGTAGAAATTAAGTTGATTAGTTGTTCGAAAAGAAAAAAGAAATTAAACAAACCAAAAAGTTAAATTTATCTTTTTTCTTAAACAAACTAACCAGCTTGAAGTATATATAGAGATGGTAGCAGGACGGGTTAGGGGCCCTGTCCATCTCTAGACGGGGCAGGACGGGCAGGTGTGGGGCACGGGCCTAACCCGTTTTCTATCCTATTTATTTTTTATTTTATTTTTTTCAGTTAGCTAATTTTTTTTCTTATTCTTCACGGACCTGCCCCATGACCTGAGATGGGACGGCGATCCTCGCCCCGTCAACCCGTCGAGGCGGGGCAGGTTTTTTGGTCATCACTAAGTATATATCTCATTTTTCTTTATAAGAGTCTAACTTGGAGTGTGTTTGAGTCACGTTATTTTGGAAGAATGTATTCTAAAATAGTAGATTGATGGAGAATGTGTGGTTGAAAAAGAAGGAAAAGTTATTGATTTGATGAAAAATATTATTGTTTTGAAGAATATGTGATTGAAAATAAATCGGAGAATTAGAATAAGATTTTTAATGTGTACCAAACACGAACTTGGGTCCAAAAACGAACATTTTTATCTAGAGTCACACGAATCAAATTAAAACAAATGGGACTAGGACCAAATAAGCCCCCATTACTTGGATCAATCGTTACAAAACTCTAAAAAGACTAAACTATTACAGTATAAACTTTTGGATCCCTTGAATAATATCCATAACAAAAGTATAATCTCAATTAAGACATTAATTTTTCAACAACTCTCACTGAAACAGTTGTAGCTTACACTAGCAAGACAAGCTCCCACTCGATTTTGTTGCAACCCACCCCTAGCCAAGTGGAAAAATAGCTTAATCCACCATGCGGTTTGCCAAAAAAATACCGTCGAAATATCACTTAAAGAAAGCACGAAAAGTTGGTGGCAGTTTCAAAATAAAAACCCTAGCATTTTGCTTCTTTTTGTTTCAATGTTTTAAGTTTTCCATACCTATCTTTAACAATTAATTTGTATTTTAAACATAAGAATGCCATTTGGGATTTGACTATAATTAAAGAACATAAATTCAAAGAAAAATTCCTAGCTATGATGGTTGGAAAAAAAGACCCTATTTACATCAAGCATTAACTTAGCCCCTATCTAACCGTATTCATTTGTTCCCAGTTTGATACATCAAAATAGTCAACCTAACATTGATTATCACACTAATGAAAGTTAGCCCCACCCACACTCGTTAATCAATGATTCAACTCACAAAAGTTAAATTAATGTGGTCTTTACAACTACCCTCATCAACCATGTAACTTCACATATAAAAATTTGAGCCTAGTTAAAAAGTGATTATATTGCCACCACAATTTTTCTTTCATACATCACATTTTAATTGCATTTAAATTTATAAATCTTTGCATAACATTTTTCGGTCGAATTTTTATTTTCGACTTTTCATTAATTAGTATATCTCGTCCTTGAGTTTGATTTATATCAAAATATTTTGTTTTTATTCTTTGAAATGTTGGAAAATATTTTATCATACTTTTTTATTTATTTAAAAATATGATGAAAAATAAATTCTTTCACATCATTTTAACAAATTTTTGAATATATGACTGTTATTAAATATAAAATGTGCTAACTAATAAAAAGTTCGAGGATCAGAAAGACTTGAAAAATCTATAGGTTCATAAGTGTTATAATGTACCAAGTTTTAAAAACCTTCAAATACAATTAAAATTTAGGGTGTATTTAAGTTACATTATTTTGGAAGAATCCATTCTGGAATAATAGATTAATGGAAATTATATGGTTGAAAAAACAAAGTTATTGATGTGATGAAAAATATTATTTTATTGAAATATGTGTGGTTAAAACGAGTAGAAAAATGAAAATGAAAATTTTAATGTCTACCGAACATGAGCTCAGTGTAAGAAATAAAAATTGTAGAGTAAATATGATTATCCTCATTAAACTCTTTTTTTTTTAATCATACATTTTTTCAATAAAATAATTTTATATATAAATCTAAATTTTTTCCCCTACATTCAAATCATACTTTCTCAAAAAAATCACTATTATGAAACTCATTTTTCCCAAAAAATAAAAAAAAATAAAAATGGCTCAAATAGAGTTTTACTTGCAGAAGGAAGAAAAAAGAATCAAAATTTCTCTCGTTTAATGAAAGAACGCATACACACAAAGCTTAATAGTGATTGAGCTAGGGGCGAAACAGTAGTTTAACGTCCATGAAGTGTAGTCAAATGTCAATGGTCATCGAATTAATGATTCGGATTGAACCTCCCGAAATGGCAGAGCTTTCGGGACCTGTTCTTGCAAAACGACGACGCATCGGAGAGATATGGCTTCGCCGGGATCCTACTGTCGCCGTTGACCATCGTCTCATGCGGAAACCCCTTCTGATGCAAGTGCAAATTGGGGCTTGCACGGACTAAAGGACTCAAGCAAAATGCAAGACCAGATATATTACTACAGTGCCCTGGAAACCCTCCGCGGCGTCGCGTCGCCGGTGTCCTACGCGGCGTCTGCTTCCAACCTTGGGAAGACTCCGAAGAGTACCCACTCAATCCACCGTGAAAATGCGACTCGTCCTCCTCGTTAGAATACCTAGCCGGAGATATTCCACGGTCGTGATTGCAGCAATTCCTCTGGTGGCCTCCGATTGCGTTCTTTTCAGAATGGTGATAGAGACTAGAGAGAGAAGGAATGAAGAGTCGGTAGAGAGAGAGAGAGAGAGAGACTGGGTAGAGGGAGAAAGAGTTGGGGATGTGTTTGGAATTAATCGAGGTGGAGGTTATTAGGCAAATTAATGTTTAATTAAATTAATAATCATATTTACCACCTGAATCGAAAAAAATGGAATGAAGAGCTGTTGCGGAAAGGAGGTTTCACTATGTAGATATGTAGCGTGTCCAAGTATTTGTTTATGTTTGCACTCTAGTAGCTTGATGATGGTATCGTTGCTTGAGATTATCTTCTTCCTAGTACTCGAAAACATATGCGTGGATGTATAAGCTCTTTACCGTGTTCCGATCGGTTAAATTATGGTGCTTATGTTCAGTACAGCTTTGCAATTCTACTGAAGTGGCAATGAATTGTTGTTCTCTTAACTTATTTTCATTTGTAAATGAAATGGTACGAGAAATGAAGATCTCACTAAACCTGTGGGTAGCAATGAACTTGGCTTGGACATTAGACACTTGAGCTCAATTTGTGTCATGTCCAAATCTTAGGCTCGTGGGCCTCTTGGGTCGAGTGGTCCACGAGCCGGTTGTATTTTTGTAAATTAATAAAATATGTCGAAATTAAGCAAATCTTCTCTCTATAAAAATTAATAAAGTAAGCCAAGAAAAGGAGATAACAAAAAAAAAAGAGTCGATCCAAGAATTCAAACGAGTCAGCTTATGGGCCTCACTAGCCAAGTTTACTCGGCTTGTCGAAGAAGAGAAGAAGGAAATTCTTTGTGCAAGATCTTTGTCTTTTTCCCATTCTTCCTAAAAACTCCGTGAAGTGCACCAATTCGTTGTTTTATTCTTCTTTCATAATGTATAATTAAGTAACTAATTAAGATCGCCGATTGTAGCATAGTTTTGAACCTTAATTTTAGTTAAAAAGTTTTAAATCTCCAATTGATGTTGTGAATTGTTTCTTCCTTCATTTTGAATGCTTTGGATTAATTGACCATTAATTTATTGATTTGTGACTGATAATTATGTCGAGAGACGAATTGTTTGTTTATATCACGTAGTAAAAACCTTCAATTCGGATAGACATAGAGATACACTTATGGTTGTCGCGGTCCTTAATTGAATTCTTTGATGATTGAATGTTTGTTTATTAAATCTTATTCGAAATCATATAATGTGTTGACTTAATTGGGTAGGAATTGTTTTAATATAACATGCATGCTAGAATGGGAAAAAAATGGCTTTTTAGCATAAAACATCCATACGTTTCAAGTTTTTGCATTTTCACCCCTATTTTCACGTTTCATTGCGAAAATAATCATTTTCATCTATTTTTTCAATTAAAAGTTATAAAATGATGAAAAAGTCCTCCTATTTAAATAAAACAAAAAGAAAAGAGAAGAAAAATAAAGAACAAATTAGAATTATAGTCCCAAAATCTCAAAAGATTACAAATGAGTCCCCATATTTTTTTATATTTAGGGCATGTTCGAGCCCTATTATTGGTGTGGAATACATTTTAGAATATTAGATTGATAGATAATGTGTAATTAAAAAATAAGAAAATTTTTTATGTTTGCATATAATATTATTTTATTAAAAAATGTGTAATTGGAAAGAAAAATGAGAAAAATATATTTTACAAAAACTAGGAATCGAACAAGGACTTTTAAAAGAGAAAGAAACAGTCACTAAGTGTCCTTTTGATTACAAATGTGGAAAATATGTGAATTATAGGAAATTAAATTGCCTAAAAATTGTTTTACTGTGAACTGTAATTAATTGTGTTTGATTGATATAATTTTTCACCTGAAAAATGTTAAAAGTTTGGTGTCTATTTGGCCTTGTTTTTATGAAAATTGTCCATTAAAGTGATAATTTTTTTTACCATTGAGGCTAGAATTTATTTCATTTGCCAAAAAAAAAAAAATTTTTTTTTTGAGAAAATTACTATACCGAATATCATTCGTTTGGTTTTGTTTTGCATGAAAATTGTCAATAAAAGTGATAATTTTTTTACCATTTGGTCTAGAGTTTTTCCCAATTATCAAAAAGCTGGAAAATGAAAACCTACCTAAAAGGTGGGAAAGCAATTTCAACCAAAATAAAGAAAATGTGCACGTGTGAGAGTAAATTTTTTTTTCAATCAAACAGGTAAAAAATAGGAAAATGAAAAATCAATGGTATCAAACAAGGGCTAACTAGACAAAAAGTACAGCAAAAAAAATTTATAAAATAATCATCGTACAATGATGCAAAGCAAGAACTAGTGCCAGACAGATATAAAGAAAATGCTTATCTTTGGAGCCACTAAGATTATTCTCCCTATTTTCATTCGCTAACGTCAATTTAAGTGGTAATTTCGATATATTAGGGTTCGACTCCTGATTTTAAATCTCTAACTTTAAAAAATGAGATTTAGTCATTATTTGGTTCTCATTCCTAAAATTCATTTTTAACTATACGTTTAACGAGATCCAGAATATTTATCAACTTTTCAAACATATATTTTACTATCTTTTATCAAAGTTTATTAAAAAATTTAATTTTTATCCAAACCAGATAGAAGCTTAAATTTGTAAATTTGGATCTTCATGTGATCAAAACCATCATTAAGATTTTAACTTTTATTTTTTCCTTATTTGATACACTATATTTTTCATGGAATTCATTTTTTTTTGTTTAGCTCACCGGTTACTTTTTCCTTGGTTTTGTGGAAAACCAATTTCCACCAGGTTACTTTTTTATTCCTGTCACTTTTGTGGGAAAATGATTTCCAGCCTTTTTTTTTCAATGAAAACAAATTCTATGGACAATAAAAAAAAAAAAAAAAAAAATTCCCTTTAATGGACAATTTCCATAACAACAAAGTCAAACGAATACCAAAAGATCCAAAATCTAAACATTTTTCAGGTGGAAAATTATACCAATCAAACACAATTAATTCACAATTCCCATGAAAACAATTCTAGGCAATTCAATTCCCTGAAATTCATTTTCTTTCCATCCAAATTCCACTTTTAAAATCAAACGGACACTAAGTTAATTGGGTCTCGATTTAATAAATAAGGTAAATTTCGTAATTTCAAGTTAATTCTTCCAACTTTCACTAATAAAAATTATCTATTTACATGAATTGTTTCTCAAGAAAAAATAATACTTAAATTTTTTTATTTAATAAATTATATTTGCAATGACGAAACTAAGCCGAAAACTGTTGCAAGAGTTTATACTCGATAGCTGAAAATAATTAATTCTTTCAGTAATAACTGATAAGTTAGACATTATTTTAAAAAATTCTTAAAACTTCACCGTTCATATGTATTTTTTCGAATAATTCTATTTATCAACAACGATGTATAAGAGCGTTTTAGGTGATAATTCCATTTTTCGAATTGTAATATTTTTGTGATCACCAATTGTGGAGTCATTTTTTGTGATTCAAAACTTAACACAAGCATTGTCGAGGTCTTTACTCACAACTTTTACATATTTACAACGTCAGATTGAATGATTTTATATCTAAATTAATAGCCATTTCAACCTAAAATATTAAACATTAACTTTTTAAATTTATTACAACACATTCCAAATGTATTTATGAGCAAAACAAATACTCAAATATATTTTCCTAATTACTACGTAATTTTTTTGTGAGACGAAATGTGAATAAAGTTTCCCATGACATGCTTTGGCCCTTTTTGGACTACATGAAAATTAGATTTTGATAAAAGCTTGTGAAATTTATGTTTGAAAAATTGAAAACCCATAAAATGTGTAGTTAAAATTATTTTATTTATTTATATTTTTTTTAGCTGAACCAAACATTAGTATCATAAATGTTGATTGAACCTGTGTTTGGTGGGGATTAAAATGAGATTTTTAGTGGATCGTGATAAAAAAAAAAAAAATTTGAAATATGTGGTTGAAAAAATGTAGGATTCATGAAAAATGTGATTAATATTGATTGTTTGACTTTGACTTAAATTAAAATCAAATTAAAATTCGACCCAAACAGGCCTGAATGAAATACCACCGGATGAACGAAAAACACACGAGATTGGTAAGCAAGAAATGGACTTTTCTAATTCGATTAGTCAAAGGAGGACCAAGTAATAGAGGTGACTAATTTGACCCAAATGGAACTTGCTACGCAAGAATTAAAGACTTTTAACAAAGTGACTCTCTCCCCCACTCATTATAAGTACTGCTGCTTCTTGGCTTACTTCGTAAGTTTAAAGCAATCATCTTCAATATTCTTAAACCACTTTTGATCAGCTTAACTTAAACCATGAATGCAAATCAAACTGCATCTACGAGTTATTTTTCTTCAATACCCCTTCTGGGATGTGTTCTTGATTTTATTTCACTTCTAATCAAATCTGAGAGCCCAGATGGAGCTGAAACTGTGTCACAAGACAAGAAAAATGGTGCTGCAACTGAAAGTAATGTGATGGCTCAAAAGCATTTNAGTTATTTTTCTTCAATACCCCTTCTGGGATGTGTTCTTGATTTTATTTCACTTCTAATCAAATCTGAGAGCCCAGATGGAGCTGAAACTGTGTCACAAGACAAGAAAAATGGTGCTGCAACTGAAAGTAATGTGATGGCTCAAAAGCATTTTCGACAAATTCAGCAGGTTCGAGGAGCTTGATATCACAGCAAGTGTTAAGAATTAGGGTTTTGATTTCTACCACCGTTCCAATTTCCAAATCTTCCCTCCAAGCAGAAGCCTTCGATTTTGGGGTGTGTGTGTCTGTGTGTCTAATTTTCTAGTCATTTTTATGGGGATTTAGGCTAGAAAAAAAAAAGCTCAAGAACTGCTGGTTATAATATAACTAGGCTTAATTTAGATAAAGAATTTTATATGTATTGTAAGTTCTTGTGTGACTGATAAGTATTACGTACAATTTTAAAATTAGCCCGAAATCGAAATGGAAATCGTTTTATTATTTTTATTTCTTTAATCTTAGTTCTGTATTTCTAATTATTCCTTCAGAAGAAAAGAACAAGACATGGCTAGGTAGCTTAACAAGTTCTTGTATGGTTGATATAAGTGAAAGGGTACTTACTGCTGGTTGATACTTGTATTTTAATTTTGCTGGAAAATGGGATCAGTATCACCATTTGTTTCATAACTAGAAAAGAACACAAGATTGATATAAGCTTATGAAGAGGATGCGTAAATGTCCACAGAACTTGATGCTCAATACGATTTTGATTAGGAAACTTGCATTTTAATGAAATATGAATGTGTCTTAGAAATTATTATTATATATATCCATAACCCTTCCCTATAAATATAAAGCTCTGGTTCTTATTATAATATATAAAAATCTATTGACTTTTATTCTTTCTCTTTTACACAATACGTTATCAGCACAAAAACTTAAATTTTCAAAGTTTAGAGAAGTTAGTATTTTTTTTAAACATAATTATCTCTCACGTGTACCAAAATTAATTTGGTGGCGTGTGAATTTTTTTTTTTTTTTTAAACATATACATGACTGAATCATAGCCCATCTTTCCACTACTAATTGTACCCAACTTCATGTAAATCATAACCCATTCCTGATACAATCATTAGAGTTATATGAATTTGAGTCCATTAGCATTGTTATTATAATAATATTTGTGGGAGAAACTATTTGGGTAGAAACAAATTGAATCAAATCCACTTTGCGGCAGAAACAAATTGCGGCGGAAACTAATTTCAATATTATCATTATTTGATTCAATTTGGGCATTCAAGAGCACTATTATTATATTAATTTTCTACTCTACTCTAATTCATGTACATAAATTATTAAATACTCTTTGCCTTTTAGCATTAGATATATTAACTCGTGTTTTAATTCATGTACTCTTTGCTTTAATTTTTTTTATGGTGATAAAATATACGTTTATGATGATTATTAAATGCTCTTTGTCTTTAACATGATTAAATATTTTTAGATGTTCTTATATAAACTTTAAATTAATAATTTCTCATGTTGTTGCTCGTAAAGTAGCACAACTTTATAATTAATATTCCAGAAGAATATTAATCGTACATCCATCTATTATAAATAGTTTGTTATTACTCATGAAGTAACATAATATTATAATTATATTCTCGAAGAATATATCACTTGTTCCTGATGAACATGAATTATATTTTTCAATATTTCAAAAGAATATTGACATGCTGCTCTTGAAGAAGCAATAGTAAAATATAACGTGCTCCCGAAATAGTACATGTTTCGAAGAACATATTATTTTAAATTAATGTTTATCTATGAAAGAAAATACATAATTTATGTCATATTGATATTGACAACTTGATATTTAATCATATTCTTCGAAATTAATTGTATTTTCTTTTGCTTTATT
>CAIGRO010191248.1:0-10172 GCA_903798355.1 Fraxinus baroniana
GTTTTTCCCCTCCCAAAGTTGGAAAACTTATTTCATCAAAATGACAATTTGCAAAATGTATAGTAAATAAATCACCCGTTAAAGGATCAAGATACCTAATAATAGATGGTGAATCAAAACCCACACAAATCCCCAAATCTTCGATGGGAACCCATTTTAGTCCGTTGTGGGGGTGAGATATGGACTTGAACAACACAACTAAAAACCCGTAGGTAAGAAATATTAAGTTCACGACCAAATGTCAATCGCAAATGTAAATATTGATAATATGCAGTTGGTCTAATACGAACCAATGACGCAGCATGTAATATAACATGACCCCAAACAGAAGTTGAGAGTTTTATTTCATAAGTAATGGTCTAGCAATAAGTTGTAGACGTTCAATAAATGACTCCGCTAAACTATTTTGTGTATGGACATGACGCGACCGAATGTTTAACAATAATCCCAATTGACATGTAATAATCATCGAATGCTTAAATTCACCAGCATTGTCAAAATGAATAGTCTTGATTAAGTAATTGAGAAATTACGCTTGTAAATTTATGATTTGAGCAAGTAATCTAGCAAAAGCTACATTTCTAGTGGAAAGTAGGCAAACAAGTGACCATCTAGTAGAAAAATCAATTCATATCATAAAATAACGAAATTGTTCACATGGTGAGTGTATTGGTCAACATATATCTCCATGAATTCTTTCTAAAAAAAATTGGAGATTCGATATTAACCTTTGTAGCCGAAGGTCTAATGACTAATTTGTCTTACAAACAAGCTATTCATGGATAATCATTAGGTAAAAGAATATCTTGTTTCTTTAAAGGATGTTGATGTGAGTTGTTTACTTTTCGATGCATTATTATAGCTCCTGGATGTCAAAGTCGATCATGCTAAAGTATAAATTTTTTTGGATCAACAAACTTTTGGTTTGTGATAATATTTGATTCAACAATTTTTATAAGTATAATAGATGCTGGATGATGGTGCATGGAGCTTTTCCTTTACGAGCTTCTGGCATATACAAAAAAAGTTATGCAAAGATATTCAATATTATTGTCTTGCATCATCTCAATATGATATCCATTGTATCGAATAATTTTAAAACTAAGCAAATTTCTTCTAAATTTACTAGAATAAAGTGTATCTTCAATATAATATAATATAATATGCGCAATTGAATGTTTAATGTGATATCGTATTAATATTATTTTCTGCTAATATTAAGTCCAGAAAAAACTTTCTACCTTGAAAAATAGTGTGCATATTTGCACTCAACTAAATAGATATCTCGACAATTCATCTCGAACTTTGTGATATTTATTATTTGAGTAACTTCAAAATAATATAAAATACAATTAATCTCGAAGAATATGATTAAATATCACACAATAATTAATCGAGCAGTTAATATCAACATGAGATAAGTTACATGTTTTCCTTGTAGGATAAATACTAATTTAAAATAATATATTTTTCGAAACAAGTGCTACTTCGAAAGCACGTTGTATTTTACTATTACTTCTTCAATGTAATATATTAATATTCTTCTTGAATATTGAAAATTATAATTCATGCTTATCAGAAGCAAGTAATATTCTTTTTGAATATTAATTATAAAGTTGTATTACTTCATGAGTAACAATATGATAAATTATTAATTTAAAGTTTATAAGAGAATATCTAAAAATATTTTAAAAAATTTTAAAAAAATATTAATTACCATACATGTATTACGAAAAAGATTTATATACGTACAATGCAGGATTAAAATCTCAAATCATGCATTAATACGTTATTAAAGGCATTGAAATCTCCAACCATGTATTGAGACAGTGGTAATTTGCGACATAATTATAAATCGGAATATTTTAGGGAAATTTCACGTCATAATTATAAACTAGAATTTCTTGAAGAAATTCCAAAAGTATTTTCAGGAACAAAGAGTGAATTATACAGAATTATTTAACATCATATTACACTAATAAATCAGACAGTGGTAATTTGCAAAAGTGGAAAAAAAAGACATGTAGCCTCGATTACTAAAATCATTGACGTGCCAATGAAGCTATATCACCTAAACCAATACAAAAAATTATGGTAAAATATAAAAGTTGGGTACAAAAGATGGTACAACTGTATATATAATTAAAAATTGAGTGATTAGAGAACGAGAAGTTGGGTACAATTGTAGTGGAAAGTCAAAAGTTGCAACCATACAATTATGAAGAAATCATTCCACCGTATATCCAAAAAATCATTCACTTTGTATACAAGAAAAATCATTCACTAGCATGTATATATATAAAAGAAATTCACGTGTCACCAAATTGATTTCGTTACACGTGATAGGAATTATGCTTAAAAAATTATTACATTCAATAAATTTTGAAAAATTAAGTTATCGTGCTAATAACATGTTATAAAAAGATAGAAAAATAGAAGATCGAATAAAAGTTAATAGACTTGTGTATATTATAATGAGAAACAAAATCCCACATTTATAGGGAATGATTATGGATACATGTGATAATAATTTCTAGGATAGCAGGTGTACAATTGTCATTCACCAATAAACTTATCATTTAAAACATATCTATCTTTATTAAATGTACTTTTATTAAAAATAAGGATAAAAAATTTTCTACTTAAGAATTTGGGGTTATAAAATCTTTTGTAATTTTCTGAATGTTAACATTAATATTTTTAAAAATATAGTCGACTTATGTGTTGCTATAATCAAAATGGGATTCAAAGTTCAATTAAGGCAATGAGACCATAAACTTGAATAGTGGTAGTAACATGCCTATACAACATACTCCAATTAATGTCATGTTTAGGGGTATCCAAAAATCACGAACAGAACCCGAATCGAGCGGTTCTTCACAAGTTAAATATCCGAACGGGTACCCGAATCGAGAACCGATGAGTATGGGTCGGGTCTCGGGTCTAGACCAAAAATCGAAGAACTGAATAAGAATCGAAACTAAATAATTTTTTATTTTATTTATTGAATTAATTAAATTATTTTTTTAAATAAATTAATTAATTAAATCAGATCATTTCATAATTTTAAGCTTTGGGCCTCAAATTTTTAATATGGATCACCGACATTGTAATATTAATATCTACTTTTTGGTATTTGTGTGCATTGAATTAATGTTATTCGACAGTTAATTATTTATATATTTTTGAATTAGGTTACGTTAATTTATAAAAGTAACGAATAAAATGTCATTTGTTATATTTATGTAGTGTTGCTGTAAATGTTAAAAAATTTAATTATGACATGGAACCGAAAGGAACCGAACCCAAACGGAACCGAACCCGAACGATTCCATAATTATATTTGGACCCGATTGGTCCATTTATTAAATACCCGAAAATTTTGGAACTGAACCGACCCACAGACATCCCTAGAAGGGAGTGGTGAGGCGATGATCACAAGTTGATGGTTGGTGGTGGTCACAGATTATTTGGTCGTTTGTGACCATTAAATTGATTAATCTACCGATGTAAAAGATAAATTGTAATAAAAAAAATATAGTGTGACCTAAAAATTGTTAATTTGTGATCGATAATTTGATAATTTGTGACTGTATACTAAGTTGTAATTTATAATATTTGTGATTTGTGACCTATAAATAAATTGTGATGTTTCAATTTTTAATTTGTGACATTTGAACAAATTGTGACCCAAATTTTTTTGAATTTTGATCGTAAAATAATTTGTGACAAATAAAATTTGTAATTTGTGACCAATGAATAATATGTGACTTATAAAATTTTTGATTTGTGATCTATGAACAAATTGTGACAATGAAATAATTTGTGATGTTTCAATTTTTGATTTTTGATCGATGAACAAATTGTGATTTATAAAATTTTGGAATTGTGACCATAAAATAATTTGTAACATATAAAATTTGTGGTTTGTGACTGATGAATAATATGTGACAAATTATATGAAATTTGTGACCAATTATACGTAATCGTAACCTTAATATATTTAATTAATTAATTTATATATAAAATCTTAAAAAACTCTGAAATTTTAAATTTTAAACATAATATCTTAAATTTGAAATTGATAAAATTAAACATTTTAGTTATGAAATCTTCCCTTCTCTTTGTGAAAAGACTAGTACGACTTTTGTACTTCCATCCATGGATAAAACTAGCTGATTTACCTCAAAGCCCTAACTCTAGTTCTACTGTGTATAAAATATAAATTATCGATCTTGTTGTTCTACCAGTATTACTACATTTTCCAGCCTAATTGCCGAAATTCCATGTCTCTTCTTGGCTAGTTCTATTTTGTATGAATTATCGATTTGTCGAGCAAAAGCTCGGCCAAAAAATTCTGGCTCAACCCTCAAACCAGCTCGGCTTTTGTTTGTCTATTTTTTTTATGTTAAAAAAAACCATCTCCCTACAAATGCAAGCAGCTGTCAAATGCATGCAGTTTTATTATTATTATTTAAAACTTTTTTTTAATACCTGGCTGAGTTGGCTCGACAAGCCACTCGGGCTGGCTCGGGCTCGAGCCTTTGCCCCATAATGGGGCTCGACTCGAGCCAAGAGCCAGCTTCCGAGCCGAGTCACGGGAGGTCCGAGGCAATGAGCCATTTTGCCATCCCTATGAACGAGAGGTGTAAATTTGGGTGGTTGTGGTCTCAAATGCATAAAATAATAATACAAGATATTTATGAAGGTATGATAAAAATTAATATTTTATTTAAATTAAATGAATAGGTTATTTATAAACTTATATCCAAAGTGTTGCTTCAGATTCCAATTTTCACTTTCTTTTTCCCTTGTATTTTTTTAATCTCTCTACCCTTCTCGGTTCAAAAGAATTTTAAGAATCCACCTTCTTGTACAAGTTGCAAATATTTTTTATTATACTTTATAGTAGTTGATTTGCCGGTTTGAACACTAACCAGTGATCCACCTCTTCGTCCAAATTAGTGCTCGAGGTGATTTTGAAAACTATGTTAAATTCAATTATTTTGTTCAAAAATTTGCAACAAATATGTTGTGAATACCAAACGAAGACTTAGTGGCAAGATAATGACGTGATTCATTTTTTTTTTTTTTTTTTTTTTTTTTTTTTTTTTTTACTCTTTTTTTTTTTTTTTTTTTTAATCCACGGTTATAAAAAAAAATAAATAAATAAATAAAAATTATGGTGCAGTTATATCTATTCAACAGTCGTCATGAAGATAATTTAAAAACCAATGAAAACGGTAGAACCAACCCATTTCAATTCCATACATAAAATATCAGCATCAAGAAATAAAATGTAATTACAGTCTCTGAAAATCTGATTTGGAGTTCTTAGACTGGCGAAGGCAGGCTGACTAGAAGTTGACCATTTATGATGCTGCAAGATCACATAATACGCAAACAAGCAAGCTTTTGTTAGATTATTACACATACAAATTTGAGTCAGCTTTTTCTAGAATGAGAACGAAAAATATAGTTGTTATCGGACCCCACACAAGAGATATAAATTCAAAATTGATGGTTTGATGTGATGGATAACGGTCATATTTTCATTTTTAAGGATGAAAAAGATGGCTCAAACGGGGTTGAGAATTAAATTCGAAGCCATGAGTCTCACCTTTTGACATAATAGTAACAAAAGTCGGCCAAGATGAACGTCTGAACAATTTCCGCGAGTAGGATCATTGGAACCCAAATATAGCCGGCTCCAACCAAAAACAGGTATCGTCCAGCAGAGTCGTAGACCTACATTGAATTTTGCGTAAAGGGCCGGCTTAAGATGCATTCATTTGTAAAATGAGAAAGTAGATTGAAATGTCAGCAAGCATGAATTCGAGCCAAAGAAAGAATCTTTACACAGGTAAGCACATGGTTAAAGCCATAGCCATTGTCGTGTTTCTCTACAACATCAAAATACTAAATGGAGAACAGAGTGCTCAATTTCATTTTCAGTCGGATGGAGAAAAAAAAGTATACCAACCTGAATAATCCAATGCGCGCATCCCAAGAATCTTGCAACACCAAGTGCAAACACATAATGGGCTGTAAATGGTTCGATCATCTGGAACAAAGTGGAGTAACATGAAACGGTATTAGAATCATTTGCCATTGCCAATCAGGTATCAATCTGAAAACCAGATGAAACCAAATGCAATATAAACCTTAGTGTTTTGCATCATCCGAAGCTGTGGCAATACTGAAATGGATTCTAAGTACGCAGCAAATGCCCAAAGGATTCGGCCAACACGTGCATGGTGTGTATATGGATGTACAAGTACGGCTGCAATAGCAGAAGGTACGACCTGGAAGAGAGAGTAAGGAAACACAAAACTCTGTTAGAATCTCTTTCCTGCAGTATCAAAGTGGAGTAGCTCTCACATTGAGGAGCCGTTTTTTGCTTGTTTTTCGATTTTATTATTGCTCTCGCAAGGAGGGATTAGTGTTTATTCCATAACAAATAACATAAGAGGCTAAAATGTTGCATACAGTTGAATGCTGATTCGACCCTCAAAGTAGAGAATAGGAATGGAACATTGTCTTTACCACATAATATAAGGGCATATTATCAAGCTCCGGAATGTAGGTTGACTTCAACTTGAACCTTATCATGTATATGACCCACAAAGTCGACACCAGTGTCAAACAATCAAGCACGGTGTGAATGTCACCCTCCATAAATAAACTACAGCATAATCTTGCTGCCAGAAACATAGCTGTAAGTTCTTGGGTCTTCAAAGAAAGACCTGTAATCACAAGACAAGGAAGATAGAATCCTAGTTAGAAAGAAGTAAATAATGAAGCGAATGGGATCGAGGAATTTGAGAAACTTTCACAGAAAAAACAATTGTACATCTCAAGAATAATCCAGTTGGAACACTATGAAAAAATTTCGAAGCTGAGCCCAACATTGTGTTAAGTTGTGTCCTTTTAAGTTTTGTCTCGGGAATTTGAGTCCGTGTAAATTTCAATTTTGCCTTAATTTGTCTTATAAATAGTGAGTCATCATTATGATGTTAAATTACCATCATAAAAGAGAGAAATAGAGGTTACAGAAGATAGGTGTGATGCGTGTGCGACTTATGCTTGTAAACTTTTTTTCATTATAGTGCTTGTAACGGCGGAAGAGGATATAGTCTCACATTGAGACGAACCAATATAAATTTTGCGTATCTTTATTTCTTTCTGCCAATAGACTTCTCCTGGTGAAATAGAATTAGAGTTACTAATTCTAACACATTGACATGAATAAAGATTAACACAATCATGTTCAATTACTCGGTGAAGAAGCCTTTTCTAACACCTTCCTCTCTTTTTCGTTTCGGGCAAAGGATGAATACGCAATCCAATCAATGTACAGTCACCATGGATCAAAACCATATTCCTTGCGCAAAAGACATCTTCACTATAACCTAGAATTGTCGTGAAGACATCTTCACTAAGATGATTCGATTTGTGAGGAACTAGGCTAAACTTGTTACTTGTTACCAGCTTATGCCGACAGAGAATTATAGGAAAAGATATGTAATTTCCCCAAAGTCAACAGTAAAATTTTCTTAAATTCTGTGACAAAAGAACATTTAATATTTTTAAAGGCATTAAATATATACCAAAATCACTAAAATTAGATGTAGGAAATAGCCAGAAAGCCTTTTTGTTTGCAAGAAAAAAGGGTATAAACACGAACTGGTAAATCAAGAACAATATCCAAAAATATTCATAGCAAATCACAAAACCCATAATTAAAAGTATAAAAGGATATTAAAATTAAGCGAAAGTCAATATTGTAAAGAAAAATAATACCAGAGCAAGTCTTCTGAGTGGTGAGTTTATAAATCAAGACCAAAATCCCAACAAAATGGATAGCTTCAGAGGCAATAAAGAAATGGCTGTGATCTTTCACACAAAATTTGAGAGCCACCAGCGCCGCCACCACAGCTGTCACTGCCAAGAAAATCTTCACTTTCATGGACTGCCTCCGCACCCATGCAAACAGCCTGTTCAACGGCGTACTCCTCCGCCGGCCCATCTACGGATTTTTTCCCGGTGAGAAAATGAGACTCAGAGATGGGGAATTTGTGGGGGTAGAGTGGGGTGGATGAGATTGACACGAAGAGTGAATGCATGCAATTGGTAGATTGGGTTGGTAATAAATTGGACTCATTGAATGGAAAAGCAATTGCGTTTGGAAATTTATTGCGTACTTCGGCCGTTGATGCAGACGATAGACTTTCTTCCACACACCAAATGCTTTGACTGTTAAATTTGTTAAAATAATTAAATAAAGGATAAATTATCGTAAAGATCCACAACCTTTGAACTTCATGGCAATTTTATCCTTCACCTTTTTATTAGTAATGTAGATTATTCTCGACCTTTAAATAATTAGAGGGGTTCGTCCTAAACAACGATTTTACCCTTTTTTCTTTAATTAACAAGTTAAAATGTTATTAAAAGTATAATTATGTTGTTGTCTACTAATAAACAAAAAATGAAATGCAAGAATTAAAAAAAATGAAAATGAAATTCAGATGAGTCGCTACCAAGTAGTTGCTACAATTATTTGGAATTGGGTGGAAGACTAATTCTTGTACTTTTTTTTATTTTATTTAAAGAGAAGGGTAGAATTGTTTTTTAAATACTATTTTACTTCTTATTTAAAGAGAATGGCAAGATTGTTTTTCGGACGAATCCCATTAATCACATGGTATAGATTCTACAAACTAGAGCATGGGGACAATATTGCAACAAAGGAAAGGTTGGGGCTCATTTATTAATTTACCCATAATAAAAGTGATTTTTGTAAAGAAAATATAAATGGGGTGTCATGGAGAATTTAGTGGATTTTAAAAGTCCTTGTAAATTTAGGTACCCAATAAAAGATTTTAATTGGTTCTATTAATAATTTAATATATATAGGTGTCACAATTGAGATTTCAATGAATTTAATTAAAATTTACATGCCCCTAATAACTCATTAATTTATAAGATAGATTTTTATGAATTATTTAGAAATCTATTCAAATTCATGAAATTTATTAAAATTTATGCTCTTTTGAATTGAAATTCATCAAAATTCCAATGGAGAAACCATCTTAAAATAGATAATCTATCTTCTTCTTTTCTTTTTTTTTTTTTCCCTCCTTTATTTGGGTTGTGCAATTGGGAAAAGGATGGGGAATGGTAGATTTTGAAATTTTCTTTCTATAATTATATGAGTCTTAAATTGACGGGCCCATGTTTGGTATTGCTAAAAATCACGTTCTAGTAAATTTTCATAAATTTAATGAAATTTGTGATTAAAATATTGATAAAAGTTGTGGACTCGATGAGATATGTAGTGAAAATTAATAATTTTGACTTCGATTTTTTTTTTTTCAACATTTTAAGTCACGCCAAATAGGAACTAAATATTTATTTCCATATTTACGAAGAAAAATATCATACCAAACAAACAATTTTAGAAAAAAAATACTTTGTTTCAGTCTCAATTATTATTCTTTAAAAGAATTAAATTTTGTCATGAATGATAAAGGTAGACGTTTCATACATTAACGTAGATCAAAAATGACCAACAAAGACACGTTACAAATTTCTTATCAATTATTCTATCTAATATTGTTCAATCAAATTACTAAACATGTCATTAAATTTGTATTTTGTGTTATTAAAACTTAAATTTATTTTAAGAACATAGTGTATAGTATAGGACACACGACACACAAAATCTAATTTTGTTTAACCACTTTAAACCTAATTCATATCCCTACCTACCTAACAAGTGTAATATGNACCAACAAAGACACGTTACAAATTTCTTATCAATTATTCTATCTAATATTGTTCAATCAAATTACTAAACATGTCATTAAATTTGTATTTTGTGTTATTAAAACTTAAATTTATTTTAAGAACATAGTGTATAGTATAGGACACACGACACACAAAATCTAATTTTGTTTAACCACTTTAAACCTAATTCATATCCCTACCTACCTAACAAGTGTAATATGGTAACCTAAATGTCCAACTGCGAGGAACAAAATAAAAATATTTGGGGTATTTGAAAGTTAGAACTCTTTCCCCACGTTATTTTAAAAATACATGAAATCACTATTCAAAATGATAATTTCACGTAAGTCCCGCACCCTACCCCCACCCCCATCCCCAAC
>CAIGRO010191251.1:0-22917 GCA_903798355.1 Fraxinus baroniana
AAAAATCACCCAAAATCAGTGTAGTATAATTTTGATAAGTTATTTCAACCTACCAAATCGGTGAATTTTGGTTGTTTCTCGTATTCTCTTTCAATTTTGCCATTTATAAAATAATTATTTCAACCAATACATTTCTTCGAAACTAACTAGTAAATAAGAATATATTAACTAAAAAATTATTTATAAGCAAGTTACATTATAATTTTAAAAAATGCTTATAAGTAAAACACTACTTATAAGATGAGAAAAAATACACAATAATTAAAAAAATCACATTTATGTAAAGAAATTGTTTATAAAATAAAAATACTGCTAATAAGATAAAAATTCATCTATAAAATATAAAAGTTACTTATAAGTAAAAAATCACTTAAATTTATTTAAAAAATTAAAAATATAAAATTAACTTATAATTGTAAAATTTACCTACAAGTAAAAATAT
Organism: Fraxinus baroniana; assembly: GCA_903798355.1. Classification (NCBI taxonomy): domain Eukaryota; kingdom Viridiplantae; phylum Streptophyta; class Magnoliopsida; order Lamiales; family Oleaceae; genus Fraxinus; species Fraxinus baroniana. Next base: position 443 of record CAIGRO010191251.1, read on the forward strand.
TAACTTAAAATTTGAAGTAATATTTAACATTATTTAATTTTTAAAATTAAATATTAACTTATATGCAAAAAAAATTACCCATAAGTAAAATATTACTTATGATGAAAAAAATTTCATATAAGAAATAATAAATTGAGTTTTTTTATTAATGGACATATATGTAATTTTGTTCTTTTAAAAAACTTTCAAAATCGGTGGACTGAATCTCCATGCATAGACTGGGCAATTTTAAAATTTGATACTAAAATCACTCAAAATAGATACGTTCATAAATGCTCAAAATCGGTACTTTAAAAAATTCTCATAATCGGTACGCTGAAACTTTCAAGTAGGCCCTAAAGGTCGGAGATAAATGTGGAAAAGTACAAAAGTTAGGGATGCTACTGTAATTATCTTGCAGTAAAACTATTATTATTAAATTTGAACAAAATCACGATGGGCGTCACCAATAAACTTAATATTATTAAAATTGTATGGTATCCCTTAATCAAGACGAAAATCACTTATAATTTATAAGTGGATTATTAACGATCGCCCTATTAAGAAACAAAAGTTCGAGACAAGGGTGTAAAAAAGTATAAAAGTTAGGGACTGTTCTGTAATTGTCCTCAAATTAAATCAATATATTGTTAAATTTGAATGAAATCCCTTAACAAACACCTATATTATTAAATTGAAGAAAATCCCTTATCAAGACAATGATATATAAACGAAACGTTAAGAACAATACTATTAAGAAACAAAACTTTGAGGTAATATGTACAAAATGTATAAAAGTTGACATAGATACTAAGCCTCTGTTTCGTATACATTCTTTCAAAATTCATTTTCAACCACACATTTTTCAATAAAATAATATTTTTCGTCACATCAATAACTTTTCCTCACTTCTTAACTACATATTTCCCGTCATACCCCTATTTAAAATACATTTTTTCCTCAATAATATCTATCAAACACACCCCAGAGTTAATATTATCGAATTGATCTGAATCCTTTAATTAAGATGACAATCAATAATAAACGAAAAGTTAACAACATAGCCCATAGGCAGGCACACCTTTGATTCATACTCAACCGATAACGTTCAATGAAATTACAACCCAAAATTGAATCGACGAGATAAATGAATCAATCCAAGACGACACAAGTCGATTTGTGTTAGCTCGATTTATCGTATTGCATGGAATTTTCCGTTGAAAATCATTTTTTCAAAACACGACTACTTAAGTCAAGATCTTCATGTTGTCCAAGCTAACTCGAAAATAAAAACTAACACCTCTCCAAATTGATTCGAATCGATTAGATTCGAGTCATTCCACAGTTTACATAGGTTAGCAGTTAATTTCCTAACAATAAATTAGTGTAAAATATGATATAATATTCGTCATTTATGTTGAAGCAGGTTAATAGAATGCTTGAACCGAAATCATTAATATGCTATTTAATTTAAGAATAAATATGCAATAAGAAATGTTGAAATTCAAGTAAAACGCTCGTAAATTTTTTCATTCGGTTATGCCACTTTGACAGAAAGTGATGAGAAATGAAATGACATAATGTTAGTTGTCAATATGTGATTGGATAATAAAGTTGATCGTGTTAAGATAGTCAATAATAAAGTGTCACGTATTATCGTTCCCATTGCGTAAAAAAATAAAAATAAATTATGTGACTGTAGCATGATTATAACGCACCAATTGCGATTCCCCATTTCAATTTCTACCAATCCCATACCTCTATGCAACCAAACCTTCAACTGCAAAACTGCACTCAAGCGCCTGACTTCTCAAATTTGTTTCCTTACAAATATCCCGAAAAAAGTTGAGGAAAATGGATTCGATTGTACCCTGTCTAGAACTGAATCTGTATACTGAACCTAATTCTTCTTCATCCATAAACACCCCAAAAATCAGCCCCAAAATCGAACCCTTTGATGAACCCCCACCATTTCTACCCCCTACAACCCACCTCCCCACCCACCAATTCCGCATCGCCCGTCCGCCACCTGGACCCGAGGTCTCGTCGGAATTCAACCGCATTTCGGAGTTATTTCACTCCACTTTTGCCCAACGACTCCAGAAGTACGGTGACGTAGCCGTGCTTCCTGACGCAGACCCAAATTCGGGCGCTATAGTTCCTTGCAACAATCCTGAAACCCAGGCTGGTAATGTTGTTATTTCGCCACGTGGCGGCCGCAAACAAGACCAGCGATCGTCGGAGCTCGTCCGGGTTACGGATCTTAGACCCGAGGCCCATCGTTGTTTCCGGGGCGAAATTCGTCGGACCCGGTTGTTGTTCGACTCCCTGCGTACCTTCTTAATAGCAGATATTGAGAAAGGCCGTGATTCTTTGACCCCTCAGAGATGGCGAAGAGTGGATTTGAAGGTAGCGCAACTTATGAAGAACCAAGGCCTCTGGTTATATCGAGACAAGAGGATTGTGGGTGCTATCCCAGGAGTTTCAATTGGCGATGTTTTCTTTTTCAGGATGGAGCTGTGTGTTGTCGGATTGCACGGCCAGGCACAAGCCGGGATTGATTATGTCCCCGCGAGTCAGAGCTCGAATGGGGAACCCGTTGCCACAAGCATCATTGTATCAGGGGGTTATGAAGATGATGAGGATGCTGGGGACGTGATAATTTACACTGGGCATGGCGGGCAGGACAAACATAGCAGGCAGGTTGTGCACCAGAAGTTGGAATGTGGTAACTTGGCCTTGGAGAGGAGCATGCATTATGGCATTGAGGTGAGGGTTATTCGCGGTATTAAATATGAAGGTCGCACTCCTGGTAAAGTTTACGTTTATGATGGTTTATATCGGGTAACTGATACTTGGTTTGATGTAGGGAAGTCGGGGTTTGGGGTTTATAAGTTCAAGCTTGTTAGGTTTGAAAATCAGGGACAAATGGGAAGTGTTGTGTTGAAGTTTGTGGAGAGTCTTAGGACTTTGCAGTTGGATGCGTGGCCAAAAGGTTATGTTTCACTTGATTTGTCGAGTAAAAAGGAAAACATGCCCGTGTTTTTCTTTAATGATATCGATGAGGACCATGAGCCACTTTACTATCAGTATCTTACCACAACACGTTTCCCTTTGCACATCTATGATCGCGGTGCAAAGGGGATTGGCTGTGACTGCGTTGGTGGGTGTTTGGATGTTTGCTCTTGTGCAAATAAAAATGGGGGAGAGTTCGCGTATGATCTGAATGGGATTTTGGTGCGTGGGAAACCATTAATTTTTGAGTGTGGTCCCCATTGTCAATGCCCTCCTACTTGTAGGAATCGTGTGAGCCAAAAGGGGCTAAGAAATCGGCTTGAAGTATTCAGGTCCCAGGAGACTGGTTGGGGAGTGAGGTCGTTGGACTTAATCCAGGCAGGTTCTTTTATTTGCGAATTCACGGGGATTGTTCTAACGCAAGAGCAAGCCGAGATTTTCACGATGAACGGTGATAGTTTGGTGCACCCAAGTCGATTTCCAGGAAGATGGGCCGAATGGGGTGATTTATCACAGATATTCTCAGACTATGTTCGCCCTGCATATCCCTCAACCCCTCCTTTGGATTTTGCCATGGATGTATCAAGAATGAGGAATGTAGCCTGTTACATGAGCCACAGCTCCAGCCCCAATGTTGTAGTGCAGCTTGTGCTGTTTGATCACAACAATATATCTTTCCCTCACCTCATGCTGTTTGCTATAGAGAATATCCCTCCGATGAGGGAGCTCAGTCTTGATTATGGGATGGCTGATGAATGGACAGGGAAGGTTTCCATCTGCAACTAGCTGTTTTTTATGTGTTGATATGGTTTCAATTGTTGTGATGGGCAGCTTTCTGATACATTATATGCTAAGGTAAATTCCTTGTTTGAATAACTAGTGCCTTTTGGTGTCAAATTATAGTTTGGCACATCATTTATTCCTTTTAATGTAAATTTGATTTGGTTGATATACGTCCTCTGACTTGTTTAACTCGTATTGTATCAACTTTTTTGTTATCTACTTGTAGGCGTGTTACTGATTTTTTCAATGTGCTTTTTTGTTACATGTTTCTACGAAGTCCTCAGCAATTATTTGCTGCCAAGATTGACTTGGTAATGTAGAACAGGAAAGAGCAAGAAGATAGAGGAAAACAGAGGAGAGAGAAAAGAAGAATTAAGAACTTGAAAGAAACTATATAGGGAGGATAATTACTGAATGCTAAATCATTTTTTTAACATCATTCAGACCTACCGCTCCTATTTGCTCTAAAATTCCTTACAAGAATCAAAACCTGTTTTCTATTTTACCGCCTAAAAGAGAGTGTATTTTTGCATGTCTTAAATGAAATATCATCTCAATCACTTGCTCTCTCTACTATAATCTGAGCTGGCCAACCAAGGTTTTATGAATGCCCTCATGGTTAATTGGGCTCGCATTCCCCTTCAATATGGTAAGACTTGGAATTCTATATTAAAAAGCCAATCTTATTAAGAGTAGTGTCCAAATCCTTATAAGTTGGTCTATGTTTTCATCTTTATTCGATGTGAGATTTTAATCCTTAACTTGCACTCACAAGATATGACTCATTTGAACAGGTCAATCTTGAAATTCGCGTGCTGTTAAGATTTGAGATCTTAAAATATTAAATTTATTAAGAGGAGTAGCACAAACCTTTATAAATTGATTTATGTTTTCATTTTTATTCAATGTGTGATTTTATCTTTTAACGTGCCCCGCAAGATGGTGGCTCGTTTGAGTAAACCAAATTTGAAATCCGTATGCTCATTTTTTGAGTTTTAATTGGATCGAATTGCTCGTTGGAGGTTAATGGGCTTTGATACCATATAAAGACTTGGGGTTTCATCTTAAAAGATCAACCTTATTAAGAGGAGTAGCCAAATCTTTTATAAGTTGTCTATATTTTTATCTTTATTCGATATGAGATTTTATCCTTTAACATGCCCTTGCAAGATGGTGGCTCATTTGAGCAAACCAATTTTGAAATCCATGTGCTCATTTATTGAGTCTTAATCGGATCGAATTGTTTGCTGGAATTTAATGAGCCCTGATACCATGTTAAGGCTTATAGTTCTATCTTAAAATGTCAACCTTATTAAAAGAAGTAGACCAATCTCTTATAAGATGGTCTATTGTTGAATTTTTATTCGATGTGTGATTTTATTATTTAACATACCTCCACAAAATGGGAGCTCGTTTGAGCAAACCAATTTTGAAATTCACGTGCTCATTTTTTTAAATATATTAATCGCATCGAATTGATCGTTGGAGTTTAATGAGCTATGATATCATATTAAGATTTGAGGTTCCATTTTAAAAGATGAATATTATTAAGAGGAGTAGTTCATGTCCTTATAAGATGATGAATGTTTTCATTTTTATTCCATGTGAAATTTTATTCCTTAACACGATATATCTACTTCTTCTAGTGGAACCTACTTGACTACTCTATATTCTTATTCTTCTATACCATCTCATGTGAATTAAGCTTATCAAGGTTTTTCAAAAGTTCCTGATTGCTTTTCCTATTATCCATAACATGGTTTCTTTAGCTCATGTTTGAGCCCCATTATTTAGAACTCATTTTTTTTCTAAATTCATTTTTAACCACACATTCTCATTTTGTACGTAAACCCAAAACTTTCTAAACTTTTTGACCACACATTCTTTTAAAAAAATAAAAAAATCACCTTTTATATTTTCAAAAAATAGGCTTAAAACAGGGCCATAGATTCATTAATTCCTTGTATGGATTCAAGAAGATATATATTAGTTTCACTAAGAAAATCATTTTTCCCATTATAATGTCTTCAATGAGCGATAATATTCAACAAAATGTTGCTGTCGATGTTTTCAACTCAATTAGTAAATCTGTTTCACTTTTCTTCCACTCAATTCATTGCATTTGATTGCTATAACACCTTAGTTTGTGCTTGTCTTTCTAGAAAGTTGGTGCTCCTTTTTTGATAAAACAACTTTCAGTTGACAAGATAATAGAGCTTTTGAGTGAGATCTAATTGACCGATCGGATGTCAATGGCCATGCAGAACTATATCTTGCCTTGATCACTCGGCCATGATACTGAATCCTTGAAGGGGAATATAATCTGTCAGTACACCAAAGGACACGAATATTCAGTCAAGGTGAATTCTTTAGATAATTAGTTAATAAATTAAGAAATATAGATAATTAGTTAATAAATTAAGAAATATAATACATTGTCGGGCACATCAAGCAAGATAAAAAAAGTTGGGTTTCATACTTGTGGAGTAGAAACCCAACACTTTGTGAAACAATGTGACCTATAACCTATATATGCTACCATGGTTCCCAGAACTGCAATGTGTACCTTGTAAAGCAATATAGGTTGATGTGAACAATTAGGAGTGTGTTTGAGCCACATTATTTTGGAAGAATGTATTCTGGAATAGTAGATTGATGGAGAATGTGTGATTGAAAATGAGTAGAAGAATGAGAACGAAATTTTTAATGCGTACCAAACAGGGGCTAGGAATGATATAAGCTTACATTCTTAAACGCCAACTTTTGCAAATCTATCTCCTTTTTGAACATTCTTCTTACCGAAAAATGCATCAAAACAGAAACATTATGGTGAACACATAAAATAGAATTTTTATTTTATTATTTATGTTTTTGAAATTGATAGTATTTCGTTCTCTTTTACGATTGAAGTAATTTCTCAGAGTAAGGGTGCACTTGAAACTTATATAAATAGTTCTCTATTTGATTTAAAATAATTGCAGAAACAGTTCCCAAAAAATTAGCACCTGACCTTTTATTCAAGACGAGAAAAAACTGAAATGATTATGCATTCACATTATGACACACCTTATTATATTTTCGTTTTACTTCTTGACAGAATTTTGTAATGTCGATTTACATTTATTAATAAATCCCCCATCACTTGTAAGAGTATTGTCCCATTCTGGAGTTTCTCAAAATTTGTAGTGTATGACATAAATAAAGTGCAGATGTAATATTTAAATTTCACACACAAACGACTGTCCTTCCGATTTTGTGAATTATATAGCAAGAGTTGTGTGTACTAGTTCCCCTTAATGAAAATTGAATATCATACTAGTGGCTTGATTACTACATTTTCTTTATGAATAAATTTATATTGAGATTGAGATGAGACTGAAGTTAATTGTATAAGTTTTTATATTACCTTAAAAGGTTTAGCAAATTAGCATCCTCTGGATGAAGTTTCACAAATTGATATGGGTTGGATCTCTGGAGAAACCAAGTGATTAGATATCAAATGACGGGCTTGGATATTTAATTAGGCTCCAGGCATACTGCATATTCAATTTTCTCAGTGCTTTTCTGTTGTATCTCTGGGAAGTAATTTAATGTTGAGAAACAATTGCTCACTTCTTCCTTTGTACAATGTCTTCAATTTTGGAGCAAAAGCTTTTGATTAAAGAGGATTTGCTCCCTTTTGTTCTCAAAACATTTTTAGGTCATGATATTGGAAAGCTGTGGTTGTAATCAATTCTAATTTGGGTGAATTGGCTGATCAAAATGAGAGGAGTGACATCAAGTAGTAAACTGCATATTCTTAATTAGTATCGGGTACTTTAAACATGTGGAAGGTCAGAATGATGACAAATTTTTATGTAATATATGCACTTAGAATATGAAGGGGACAAGTAACATGCAATCATTTGCCATCCCTAAGAGAGAAATTGTAGACTTGAACTTTCGTTAACCGCATTATCTGTAATCATGAATGATGCAACACCTGGAAGCACAAAAGGGTAAAAATTTAAGCTGATAGAGATATACCTCACTTTGGGATGACAGTCCGTAAAACTGGACTTACTGAATGTTACTGGTGCTTACATGGTAAGTTCTAATGAATTGTCTTGCTTCAACCGATTGTCTAGTCATGCAACAGATTTGAGGTGATGACATCTGTTGAACTGATTATTTTTCTGAACCTTTGCAGGAATAACGTATGGCGCAACAATTTTTGCTGATTCTACTTAATCTAGTTGTTGCCTTGTGCAGACGGAAATTTGGCATTTGCGTTTTTGGCAGCCAATTTTGAGCTCAGCCTCGAAACTTTATGCTCCTCCCCATGTTCTGTTATATAGGATGCTGCTGCCATTTTGAATTGTCCATTAAAAATTCTAACGCAGTTTCACTTTTACTTCACCGCCCTAGTTTAGCTTATGTCTATGTTGATAGTTGACAATTGAATTAGAATGAAGACGGCTGCCGAGGAAAGTTGTGAAATGGTGATATCAATGGATGAAACCTGTTGCGATAATGCACCCTGTTGTTAGAAAATTACAATGTGTTAAAGTTATGTACCGTTAGCCTGTATATGAGGGTATCGGAATTGCACAATACTGTACAGAAATGTATGATTTTTCTGATCCTGCTGTTCCTTCTCTGTGGATGGATAATTTATGATAAATGAAACAGGCTGAAAAGCACTATTTTTGTTTTTGGTTTCATATTAATAGCTTGATTGGGAGAGATTCTTTGAATTGAAAATTTGTTTTTTTTTTAATTGGGAGAATGTGGTTGAAAATGATTTTCGAAAAATCATTCCCAAACAAGCTCTTAAAATATAATTGAAATAAATCAGTTTTTAGCTTTTATTTTACCGTTTGGTTTTGCCCTGATACCGATTATAGATTTTAATTAAGTTAAAGTCAGTTAATAATTTTAACCACATATTTTATGGGTTTCACAATTTTTCAACTACTCATTCCATCAACTTCTATCGTATTCACTGAAAATCCGATTTTAATTTCCCCCAAACGGAGGCTTAATATTTTTTTTGATAATCGTAGATGTTCGGACTAGTTTGTGCACACCTCGTCTAATTTCAATGGACCTTGAAGTTTACAGTCGGTATTCACCTCAGTGGCCCTGAGGGACTCAAACTGATGATCATTAAGGAGCAAACATAAGACCTGATCAATTGAGTAACCCATCATGCTTAATATGGGTTCAAGAACTGTAATTTTATGTTCAAGTTTGTTTATGCTATTGATGAACTGCAAACCCCTCGAAGAATGATATTTTTTTACTTTAAATGTTTTGAACGAGCTTATAAGTATATTTTTCTTTACTTTGGGATGTTTTGGGGGGAGGTTATAAAGTTGCTTTTGAAAATGGACTCTCTGGTGTATTAATATTATTTTTGGATGTTTTACTTTTACATGAGCTTATGAGTAACTTATAAAGTGGGTTTTGAAAATGACCATCTACCCCAATACTATTTTATTTTACGAGATTTGATAAAGTGGGTTTTGAAAATGACTATCTAACTCTATACTATTTTATTTTACGAGATTTGATAATTACTCACAATTGCTAGATGCAAGATTTATCAAATTACTTGAGTTATATCAAATTGAATTCACCATCAATGCTAGTTAAGAGATTAAGGGACTGTTTGATCTAAATTAAAATCTGATTTTAATTCAAATTAAAGGCAAACAATCAATATTAATCACATTTTTCATGATCACACAACTTTTCAAGTACGCATTTCAAAATTTTTTATCACAATATACTAAAAATATAATTTTAATCTACAACAATCACCCTCTAAGTGTTCACCCTTGTTTGTCATCATTCACATAAAGATAAATGTCACATTCACACCCATAAGTTAAAAATACAAAATTTTCTGTAAAAAGTGTATTTCCCCCAAATGTCCACTCCAAACACACCCTTAGTCTTAAGAAGTCCAAAACCCCTAGGTTTTTGTCCCAAGAATTTTACTACAGTTCATATAGCTAAACAGAAAAATAAAAATAAAAAAAAGAAAGGAAACAAATGTTCAAATTAGCAAGATTTAGCTTGAAAAAGAATCTTCGAAGATTTTCAACGGGGATTAATCGACGTATCGAAGATGAAGGTGACTGGTTTTACTCCCCGGAGTGGTGGCGCAGCGGCTCTTCAAATGGCAACACTGTTTTCCGTGGAATTTCTGATAAGGGAAATGGCGTCGTTACTGTCTTAGCTCACCCTTCTTCCAAACCGGTACGTATCGAATCCATAACGTGTGCTATATGTATTTAATTTCAATACATATGTCAACAAGTTTTATGCTTGAGGTGTAAGTTAACGGCATGTTGTTGAAATTATTTCAATCTTGAACTTTCAATTAAAAGTGTTTTTTTATTGATTTTTTAGTATTGTGTAAGTTTCAAGTGGTGTAATGAGATGTTATGACTTATGAGAAGGAGAGTTTATTATTGTTCATAATAAAAAGAAAAACACGATTGAAGGAAAATGGTGGAGACGACATATGATATAATTTTGTGTTTGGCTCTATGGATTTGGAGATAAGAACTTCTTCAAATCAGAATAAAATTGATTTTTTTTTTTTTTAATTCCAAATCCTCATTTGATGCCGCCAAAATTATTGCAATGTTTCTATTTAGTTGGGAGTAGAAGAAAAACTTGATAATCATGCGATGTGCACAATTTAAATCTTATAAGTTAGCCATTTTGCGTTTGATTTTTTAAGCCCCTGGTTCCCCCCTTTTTTTCAAAACTCATTTTCTACCGCACATATTTCACGTGACCCACATTTTTATCAACTTTTTCAACCATACTTTTCATCAACTTTAATCAAAATTTACTAAAATCTGACAAATTGGGACTTAATATTTAATGTCTTATCTTGATATTAAGGAATGAAATGTGTTAGCTTCTGATTTCTGTAGGTTGGGTAGTATGAGCCACAAGCACTGGCCTACTCTTTAAGAGTTCAACTTCACTCTATAACTCAAGCGCTAGTAGTTAGGATTTTACCTCACAAATGTGCGTGTGGTGGTGGTTTGGGGGCGGGGTTGTTTCACTAGTGAGACAAACAGATATAGTTACATAACCTGGATCTACCGTCTGGACGCAAGATATTATCTATTCAAAAGTAAGAGAAAAAAAGTAGAGAAACCATCATTGACCAAGAAGAGTTGAACTTTCATGTAGAAGAGACCCAGTCATCCAAGAGAGCAGAAAAAATGAAAAAGGATATATTCCAAAAACGCAATTGCTATTATTATATTAATGATGCTGAGGTGGCTACCTTTAGACTGTTGTTGTTCTAAGAGAGAAGCAGACAATACTACTCTAAAATGAACCACATGCATGCCACATGTTTCTTTCTGTTGGAACTATAAACATAAATCCAAGATGGATAGATAAGAGAAAAGCAAGCCAGTTTAGCACAAAGTGATGCAGGAAAATCTAAGATGCCTCCAGAGGATAATATGCTTTCTCTGTGGAAGATGCTCAACCAACTCATCTGTACTTGCTATGTATTCCAATTAGCTAGGAAGCACATGCTCACTCCCTACACCATAGTATTTGAATTCAAGTTTGACATTGTTGGACACCCTCAAATACGAAGTAAGGCCGTGCATGCAATATATTTTTGTAACTTTTATCAATTCTGATTAGGCTACGTGTTACCATGTTAGTGATACATTGGGCCAGGTGCATAAAAACTCAAGCAGCATTATGGTATCAAAATGTAATTAAAAACCGATGTGTTAGGTTATAATTTGTCATTTTAGGTTTGAACAAGGACAAAAATAAGAAATAAATATTTTAATAGATTGGAAAAAAGTGCAGTACATAGAGACTAGAGTGATTATCCAAGAGTTACGTACTTCCCATTACCTCTATCCTTGATTGGTCACTTGTTATGTGCATCCCGCTACTAATGAAAGGACCTCTAACTCATAATCAACCACATGGCTGGCACCTATAGGGTTGTATGTGAAAAATGAGCTGTAACACAAGCTAAATGAACATTAAGACAATCCAAAGTAGAACCAAATGATACCAGTGGGTTGCCTGGCCTTACTAAGCCTTTTAGATGCTCCACATCACTCACCTGTGGACAGTATGTCTAGTACTGTATTGATCCAAGCCTAAACCAATACTAATCAAGTGTGATGACATTTCATTTTCGGATAGGAAATGTTTTGAGGAAATTTACATAACAAACCCGTATGTAGGTTGTAATTACAGTTTACATACCATGTTTTCGGAAATTAAATTTTACTCTGTTGATTCTTCATATAAAAAATAAAAATAAAAAAAAATAAAAAAAATGAACTGCTACCCTGTATATGAAGTCCTACAACAGTTTACAAACCATAATTTTTGAAATTAAAATCTTGAACAGAAGTGTCTGAAATTCATTTTCTTCAGTTTAAGTTTGATGTGTATTTGCAATTAGAATGTCTGACATTATAAACTGGATGAAGGGAATATAATTATGCCAATGTCACATTTAAAAATTGATCTGAGAAGACCTCTTTTATTTTATATGCTATAGAAAAAGTTTTCTAAGATGGATAATGAAATCAAATTACACCATTTATGATACATTTCATATTCACACGAATATAATTATCATTGATTTGCTCTACAAAAATGGCTGAAATAGTTTCAATATATCTGTTGGAGAAAGGAAGAGCATTTGTCTTTAACCAGCTACAAGCAGACATGTACATGAAGACAAATCATGAGCATGGTGCTAAATAAAGCAATGCGAATATACAGAATATGAAAGAACTTTAATAATAATCTGTATCACTTTTGATTTCATCACATTGACTGTGATATCACAACATAAAGTTGTAAACATAAAAAACAGAGGGTATGCCAAATATTTGTGTTAATCGTTCTGGTTTTAAGCCTTTCTGGCCTTTGGCCAACCTACGGCCAGTTGTTTCAATGATGTCCATTTTTAGGCATACTGCACTGAGCTGCTTCATTCAGATTTGGTCCAGTTTCAACCTCTGTCCCAGATGTGGTTCAAATGGACCTACATGCTGTGCTGGCTGATTAAGGTGCACTTTATTTGGTTAATCAGCTGGTCCAAACTGATCATGTTGCTGTTGTCCAGTTTTCAAGCTGATTATCCTTTTGCCACCTCTACACAGGACGGGCCTGAGTTGCTTGTTGGTGATATGCTACTCATCCCAGTAGCATCATTTAAGAAACCTCGTGGTTTGAAAAGGCCTATTTATGTGTTTGATGACTAAAAAAATCATACCATGACCATCCAAAACATTTAGAAAGAATAACGAAATTGCTTGTTTATGTATTATTTTTTTGGGCTGGGGTAGTGGGTTGGGTTCTGCTAGGTGTGCTTAATTTACATTTTTTCAGGATGCTATTTTTATCTAGTTTATGTATTTTAGAGCATTGATCCTGTATATCTCAATAAAAGGCAATAATTTCAGTTTAGAGTTACTCCTAACATCAATTATTTTCGAAGAAACTGTTTTTTTTTTTTTTTTTTTTCTTTCTCTCTTTCAATCTTGAATAACTTGAAATCTACCGAATGCATTTATGTAAATAGTAGACATATGAGTTGATGAAAGAAAAAAAAACAAATTAACAGAAATTGATTTTTTTTTTCTTCAGAAACTATGAAAGGATTTGATCCACCAAAAGAATTTGATTTAAGCTTGTTAGGGAAAATATGGAGAATCAAAGTAAATCAAACCAAACAAAAAGGTATTATACTTATCTTGATCATCAAAAGTATTATTTGAGAGTGATTATTATGAGCTTAATACTTAATTATAGTTGCTTATAGATTAATATAGGAATTAAATCCATTATCGGACGAGAATAGATGAAAAAGAATGATAATTTATGAATTTTTTTAATTATTAAAATTGGTCATATTCTGGAAGTTGTGGACCAATGAAACCTTAATTACAATATCTAAGGACCCAATTCGAACAAAAAGAGGAAATAAGGACCAAATCGCACAAGTGGAAGTTTAACTTTCAGCAATTCGGGATATCCAAATCGACTAAAATTATGGTTCCCTATCATCTTGAAACTCTATTCATACCTAAATTAAGGTCTATAAATATGAACACTTCATTCAAACAAAAAATGGAGACTGGAGATACAATCTTGAAGCAAAATTACATTTAGCCCATCAACTATTTGAAAATTTCGTATTTTTATTTAAAATAGAAAAACAATTGGTAAAACCTGGTCAACTGGTACGGGTTCCACCTTCAGATTTTTAAGAGTTTTAATGTCCACGTGCATTAGTTGTGCGGTTTTAATTTTATAGGTGCATCAAGCATGCAATTAAGAGAGAAAATGACTGTGTTCTAATTCTGCCTTCACTTTCCTAGTCACGTTCAAACAAAGTAGGGTGGAATTCTTGTTCCTTTTGGTTTGACATTCTCTCTTTTCATTTTATTTCAACTTCAACATACCATTATGTCACATAAATTTTTTTATTTTTATTTTTAATATATAAATGGATAGGAAGCTAGTAGGATGATAATAACTGAAAATTCTAAAGTACCTTTATGATTTTTTACTTATTGGAGAATTAAGGTGATTTGAGCAATTGTTTTGTTGTTTGAATGTGTGCAATATCTTAATGCTGAGCCATGGAAGTAATGAACTAAATTCTCAAGTACACCTTTGGTTAACCAAAAATATTGCCTCTGTTAAATCGATTTCAATCTCTGCATTCCTCCAACCTTTTCCCCTATGGGAGATAAGCCTCAGAAATAAAGTACTTTAATTGATTAGCTACTGCTAATGCTCTAGAAAAACAGTGAGAAATAGATTCAGATTATTTCATTTGTAGATATTCAAACTTGCATCTTAGAGTTTGGAGACTAATCTTCTTGACTTTCTCTCTTCCTTGCATCCATCAAGACGTCTCTTTGTACTTTAAATAGAGTAGCCTCATTTCTTGGCTCATTGTATCCCTTCTCTACAATCTCCAATGGATTTTGTGATCCTAGCAGGGCTTCCATTTTGATGTTTTATTTTTGCCGTAATTTCTATTATCATGAGCTGAAATTCGAAAGGGAACCATCCATTCGTCATTTCCTTCAAAGGATCTAAAGGACCAAGTTGTTAGGAATTGTTGGGACAGTGGGTTTCGGAGGATATTGGAGAGGGAAGAGGGTAAGAGAATGAACTCTTTTAGATCTCTAACTTGACCTGATTAAAGTCTTGTGTAATGACAGATCATAAAAGCGATTTAAAATAAGGTTTACTCCCGCTTCTAGAAAAGAGCAATGAGGGTTCCAAGTTCTAACTTCCCCATATCTTGTCTCAATATGAAGTCTTAATCTTCAGTCCCAATCTGATCTGACCAACCCACGATCATTAAGTTCGCCTTTCGGCTCAGTTAGTTACCACCAAATAACAATGGACCATTCCAAGTTCCAATTACTCACTACCACAATAATTTCATCTTCCAACTAGAACATGGACTATATAATTGGGCTCATTACATTGATTGATAAACTAAAACCTAACCATAAGCCAAGCTATTTATTGGCCAAGATCAAGTTTGTTTTTTTATTAAATCAAGTTATTTCACAACAAAGTTAATTTGTTATAGAAAACTCATACAATCAAAAAAGTAAAATTTGCACTAACACACATACCTGTCATGTAACGTTCCTTTTACGTTCTTCCACCATCAAATAGAAAATCAACAAGATTAAACCAAAATGCTGGACATGGGATCCATGTTCCTTAAATATATCCAATCATGTCTCGCCCAGCATAAAAACAATGCTGGAAATGCGGTATATTATTGGTTTATCCCTTTATGAAATTTAATAAAGCCCTTAGCAGTGACCCAGAACATTTATATGCCAGACAATACTCTACTGCATCAGCTATATTGAAAAAAACCCGCCCTGCTTCAATTTTGTCTAAAAGTTTTTCTGTTTTCAGTTTGGTAATCACCTGCCACCTTGGATTTGCCACTGCCATCTGCAAACCAGTAAAAAAGTAAATCATATACCATTTTCATCGAACTAGATGACCTTAGAGTAAGTAAAATAGACTCACTTCTGTGCCTCTTGAAATCAGTTTCTTGTGCAGTTCTCCTAGGGAATGAATTCCAAAAGTGTCAATATTCATCACATCTGTCATAATCATATACGCTTTAGAATAAAAATGAAATGTTTGATATGCTGAACATAATAGGACACAAATTAGACAAATGTGAAGTTCCTCTCTTTATCATAGGCAGTTCTCTTGATAAATGATATGAATGTAGCAAACAAGTCCAGAATCCATTGATCTGAATAATAAAAGTTCATAGGCCAACAAAACTTACTGGACATGTTGAGGATCGATATCCAAATTCCTCCTTTTGTAGTTTCTTTAGCCTCATTTTCGTCGAACAGGAAATGAAAATATGAGTTGCCTATCTTAAAATTTTTAATACCATTAAAATTTGAATTGAAATAATTTTACAAGAGCTCATTCTTAGTAAACCTTTCTCTGGTGAAACTATCATTTGCAAAACAAAGTGTTCCAGAACTAATACTGACAATTAAGATTCCTGGAATTTGAGTGGCCACAGGATATTGCAGGATGTCGCAGAATATATCTGTTCCTGGAAGTCTTCCTAGTGTGTACTAGGTTTAATGGATTCCAATATTATCCTAGCAAATGAGATAGCCACCTGCAACAAATTTGAAAGACATAGCAAGCATTATGAATTATCACATCCCAAAACTGGACATGATAAATTTTGTCTGGTACTGAAGCTAAATATTTAACAAATCTGAAATTTCATTAAGAAACTTTAAGGATTAATTATAAGAGTTGCTATAGCACACCCAGTTGAAAATGGTTTCTTAATTGAGCATCTTTGAGCTCTATAAATATGCTATCAAAGTGTTTTTCTTCATCTCTAAGTCATTTTCCAAGCCAAACTTTCAATTCTTGATGAAGGTTGATACATATCGATTAGAACTACCAAACCAAAAATCCTTCCACTTCCTTTATTTAACCAAAGACCAAATTACAAGGAATTTGTGTCACACTACAACAAATCTCCAACTTGAACCAAATTCCAACACAAGGAATTCAAATACATCTCTAAGTAAACACCACTCCACCTTTTCCAAACAAGTCACAATGGGCTAAATCGATGACAAACACCAACTAAGTTCAAACAATGCTCAAACTTAGCAATGGGAAGTAGTTTTGTCATTATATTAGTAGGATTAGCCTTGGTATCAACCATGCTCTCTACAATATCACAATGAGCAATCCCATCACGCACAAAATAATACCTTACATCAATGTGCTTAGTCCTCTCATGAAACATCTTATCCTTAGTCAAGAAAATAACACTTTGACTATCACAATATACTCTAGAAACTGCAAGTCTTCACTGATTTTACCAATCAATCATCTCAACCACATAGCCTTCTTACATGCCTTTATAATGGCCATGTACTCTGCCTCTATCATGGACAAAGATATTGTATTCTGCAGAGCAACTTTCCAGTTGATAGCACAGCCTCTGAGGGTAAGTAACCTCATCTTATCAAGATCCCCTGTATGATTTGAATTTACATACCCAATGACTCAATTTGTATTTCTATCAAAATGCAAATAAGCATTAGAAGAACCTCTCAAGTATCTGAATATCCACTACCTTACTTTTCAAAATTTTTTTATTAGGACTTGCCATGTATTTAATAACTGCACTTTAACTGTATGAGCCAAATCTAGTCTTGTACATACCATAGATATATAAGCGAACCAACTGCATTGGAATAAGAAACCCAAGACATGTAATCAATGCCTTCATTAGATTGAGGATACAAGTGAGATGATAATTTAAAGTGGGCAGCTAAGGGAATACCGATAGCCTTAGCATTTAGCATATTGAGTCTTTGAAACACTTTCTCAATATACCCCATCTAACTCAAATATAATCTGCTAGCCTTCCTATCCCTCAAGATTTTGATACTAAGAATCTTCTTTGTTGTACCCAAGTCTTTCATCTATAACCTCTCACAAAGTTGAGTATTCATTTTTGTGACTTCTTAGTTATCCTTAGCTGCTATAAGCATATTATTAACATAAAACAACAAATGTGTAATCGATCCACCATCTTTATTTTTAAAGTACACACAACTATCATAATTGCTTCTACTGAAATATGAATAGTCATGAATGAATCAAACCTTTTATACTATTGTCTCGGTGACCGCTTCAGTCCATAAAAAGACTTATTTAACAAGCACAAATAATTTTCCTTTCTAGGAACTATGAAACCCTCAGGTTGTCATAGTAATCAACCATCTGCTAGAATCACTGCAACTGATTGCCTCTAAATATGTAGCAGGCTCCCTAGTGGAATCAATACTGTCAGCCACACTCAATGCATTTTCTACCAAATCTGCTTATCCATATTTCTATGGAAGTCTAATCTGTCTGCGAGATCTATCCTTAGCAATTGAATACCATGGTGTTGTTGGTGGTGTAGACAAAGTATTACTTTCAGTTATCTCTCAAGTAGATTATTCTAAAACCTCTTATTATTTCCCTGAACCAATTTTCAGTTGTACCTGAGTTGAATGATTTTGTTCCTCAGCTTTATCAAAACTCCCACAAGGTGAAACATGAACCATAACAAGTACATCAAATACCACATCTCTACTAACCACTACATTTTTTTGCCTCAGGTAACAATAATTTATACCCCTTCATACACAAGTTGTACACAAGAAAAATACACTTTCTAAACCTAGGCTTCAAGTTTCCATTATCCACATGAGCATAAGTAGGACACTAAAAAATCTTCAAATCAGAATAATAAGAAGGTTTACTAGACCGTACCTCTTATAATGTATTTTTCTCAATGGCAACTAAGGTGAACGATTAATTAGAAAACAAATTGTAGTAGTAGCTTCAGCCTAAAAGGTCTCAGGTAACCTAGAATTTGAAAATATACAACGAACATTTTTCATCAAGTTGTATTTATACGTTTTGCCACACCATTTTGTTGAGATGTTCCAAACATCATCAAGTGTCTCAAGATGCCTTCAGTCTTGCAGAATCTATTAATTTCATCTGAGTAGATGTTTCACCAACTTTTTAGTATGTTTTTCTATTATTGTTTTTCACTCTTTAAAGATCCCAAACACATCACTCTTTCACTTCAAGAAGAATGCCCAAATTTTCTTGGAAAAACCATCAATTACATCAACAAGTAATGAGCACCTCCTTTAGAAAGCACCCTAGCTGGTCCCCAAAGATTTGAATGGATATACTCAAGTGTTCTTTGTGTTGTGTATTCCTTTAGAGAATATGACCCTTTTTTGTTTTCCAATAATACAATACTCACAAAACTTCATCTTACTAGTCTTCTGCCTCTTAAGAAGTCCCCTCCTACTCAACTCTATCGTACCATTCTTACTCATATGTCCAGTCGTATATACCAAACTTTTGTAATTTTCTCATTTGTCAAAGAAAAAGTAGAAACTGTTATATCCCCTATAACTGTTAAACCTTACAAAATGTACAACTGTGTAGAGGTTTTATGACCTTTCATGACAACAAGAGCACCCCGACTTATCTTCAAAACTCTACCTTCACCAGTGTTTCTATAGCTCTTTGAGTTAGTGGACTCAAAGATATGAGATTTCACTTCAGTTCTGGAACGTGCTTTGCATCGTAAGTGTTCTAATAGCCCCATCAAACATTCTGATTGTACCAACTTTGACAATTTTACAAAGTGCGTTATTTTTTATAATCATTGCATCTCTCAAAACTTCTTCATATGTTGTAAACCAGCCCTTGTTGGGACACATGGAAAGTACACGTCAAGTCAACAACCCATTCCTCACAAGGTTTGGAGCCACATCAGAAATCACGAGAAACTCTCATTCACTTTGCCTATCTTTCACAACATCAGCCTTTACTGTTTACATGTTGCTTTCTTTTATCAATAGCACCAACAGCCTTGTTTCTATTTTTCAAAGCATAGCAATCAGCTCTAATATGCCCATTCTTCTTACAAAAATGACATTTTCTCTGCATGTCTAGATTTTGATCTTTTCCTTATATTTCTACTAAGATTCCTTTCTTGATGTCTCCCACGAACAACCATGCCTTCAGCCTGACTCCCAGATCTTCCAACAAAATGCATCATCTTCTATTAGATAGTAAAGCATCATAGACCTTCTCTAAAGTGAGGATATCCCGACTAGAGAAAATAGTTTCTCTAAAAGTCACAAATGATGGCGGCAAAGAACACAACAACATCAACGCTAAGTCTTCTTCGTCATACTTAACTTCCAACGTTTTCAAGTTAGCCATGATTTCTTTGAATATAATTAAGTGATCATCCAATGAAGTACCTTCTGAGATATTCGGTGAGAATACAATTGATGTTTCAAGTATAGCTTGCTGGTCAAGCTCTCATACAAAGTTGATCCAACTTTAACCACAATGCAACAACAATTTTCTCCTTTAGAACATCCTGAAAATTTTGATTTGAAAGATGTAGATGAATTTGATAGCGTTTTCTAATCCCTATAATGCTTTTCATTCTGCGTCTAAGTTCAAAACATCAAGGTCAAGCAAGACTTTCTCCAAATCCATCTACGCGAGAACCGCTTGCATCTTCACTTGCCATAAAGTAAATCTTGTGTTTCGATCCAATAATGGAATATCATATTTCATCTATGCCATAGAGAACAACAACCATACTCTGATACTAGTTTATTGTGATTTGATTGCAAGATAATGGCAATTACGAAAAAGAAAAGAATAAGAACTTANTGCCATAAAGTAAATCTTGTGTTTCGATCCAATAATGGAATATCATATTTCATCTATGCCATAGAGAACAACAACCATACTCTGATACTAGTTTATTGTGATTTGATTGCAAGATAATGGCAATTACGAAAAAGAAAAGAATAAGAACTTAAAGATTTATGTGGAAGCCCGAGATAGAAAAAAAGACATGGGAAAAACAATCGACATAGAATGAGAAATTCACTATAATCAATAGTTGTTGAATGTATGTGTAGAGATACAACAATAAGGAATATTTATATGAGCCTTTTTTTTCGAGTTCTAGATGAAGAAGAAATCATAAAATTTGAAAAAAATGGAATCAACAGGCTACGATGGAGCCTTGATTCCCAAGGCATGTTCTTCAATAGAGGCGTTGCGGCCGTCGGACCCCTATCCATCTTGTTCTTCACGGGCGCTGTGGAGCCCACTTTCGGTAAAAATGCTTTCAAAGTGTTTTCCTTCATCTCCAAGTGCTTTTCCAAGTCAAACTCTCAATTCTTAATGAAATTTGATCTTTAACAATTAGAACTATCAAATAAAAACTCCTTAAACTTCCTTTATTCAACCAAATACTAAATTACAAATAATTTGGGTCACTCCACAAGCTCAAAATTAAGTAGGACCTATACTCCCAAATTAACGGAAAAGAGTATTCATTTCTACTTTGCTAACATGATATATTTACTTGTCAAAAATCACAATATGTTCAATAAAATATATGTAATCAAAATAACTCATTTGAAGCTTCAATAAGTGAGAATTTGATTTACATTGGTAAACTTTGCCTCACATAGGAAAACTAGTGGGAAAAAAGTATTGCTTATAAGACTCAAGTTTGGCGTTTGGGTTTAGGCCCCAAAGGCCAAGCAATTTTGTGAAATGGATGAGGACCTGGATACTTGTGTGTTCGACTGCACACGCGATGGGGTCTGGTTTGGCTTTGAGTCTAGGTCTTGCATTTTTTTTTGTGAAGATTTATTAAATTTTAATATAAATTCTTGGACCAAATTGTGATTACAAATTCTTTAGGTACTTGAGGAAATAATTTATAGGTTTAAAAAATTCGAAAAGTTGGATTTTCTCGCAAACTTTTTCTAGGTTGAACCAATGTCTATTTGTGTCCAAACAAACGTAATAATCAACATTTATTTTCTATCCAAACATACATTTTTTTTGTGTCTGAATAGTCACCATTGTTCATGAAATGACATTTAGGCTGTTCGAATGACCAAAAATACTCTATATTGCATGCCTTTTGTACCAGAAAATCACACCATTAAATTTAATAATATTTTTGCTTTAAACTTCCTCTTTCTCTAAATTAATTCTACTTTTACCTTTAGAGTACAAACACAAAAGTTGAGTTTGCTGAAACACATAAAGATTGTTGTGTTGCTTTCGTAAGAGACAAATTTCATTTGATTCTAGAAGTTGATTGCTAACTACATTAAAGTAACGTAGAATGAATCAAACACATCTTAAGGGCACATCATGAATTCGATGGTCATGAATTATCCTTTATGTTCCTATTTTTCATCATGTTTTATACCGTTCCTATTTCTATTCTTCAAACTGAATAAATGTCTTCAGATTACTGAAAAGAGAAATACATACTCTAGAAACAACAGTCTTAAGACGATTTTTTTAGTTTATCAGATTTATTCCTTGTCCTTCAAAATCTATTATCATTTGTTAGCTTCTTGTGAGTCTAATTCCACCTACAATTGAACAAATCAAACAAGTAAGTTAAGGAATTAACCAATAAAGGAAATCAAACCCAAAAATGCTAAACTTGAAGAAACTAAATAAAAATAATGAATTCCCTTTTAGGCTCAGAAAATTGATCCACCACC
>CAIGRO010191256.1:0-10148 GCA_903798355.1 Fraxinus baroniana
CGACACGTGGCGAGGCCAAAGTCCAGCATGGTGACACGTGGAGGGTAAAGTGGCGGGTCTGACTTGACCCGTAACAGATTACAACAGTTGTAGAAGATAGCAACGGTCTATTGTAGTCAATTATGTCAAAACTGAATGATCATGGATACATGAAATTATGAAAACATAAATAGGGGGAAGTTAGCTCGGACAGAATTATATGTTCCATCCATTGAAAGTACAGGTAGGGATGGCAAAAACACTAAGGACCTGCACGAATGAAGTCAGGTGGGCATTCGTAAACGGGGCTTATGGGCGAGACAAAGAAAAAGATTGACCCAAGAAACGAGGGAAAAATGCCCAACCCTGGATACTGTCGTGCTCCTTCAATGTTGCATATTATCATTGTAATTATCGTTGTCAGCTTTGCCAAAACCAACCTAAGTTTCTTGTCATTGTCAAACGAATTTGATTTGCAGAGCATTACGCCCACTCCAACCACCTCTCCATAATAAAAGATCAGTAGTAATGATGCAAACCATCATATTCTAGAGAGACATGAAATTTATAGTGGATTTCTTGGTTCCGCAAAGGAATGTGCTCACCAAAGATACATAAAGTGTGCTCCCTACTCTGCCTATGCTAATTATGTCTTCTGAGAAGCTAATCATTTCTCTATCCATCTACAGTCCCACAACTCTGCCAAAAGAATATTAACTGACTCAGCACCACTGAGGAATGCTGTTTCGAAAACCTAATTCTCCCAGCCGCATTTCGATCCACTGCATCCTAGTCTGGGCCGGTTGTAGGTATGAGCTTGCCAAAAGAATATTAACTGACTCAGCACCACTGAGGAATGCTGTTTCGAAAACCTAATTCTCCCAGCCACATTTCGATCCACTCCATCCTAGTCTGGGCCGGTTGTAGGTATGAGCTTGCAACCCATACAGTCTTGCTGCAGTGAGCAAAGATTGGTGTCTGAGCCGGTTAGGACTGGATTGATCAGGCTGTCTGATACTGTTGATGAGATGTCCTTGGAATGGTGTTTGGATGGGAACATTTTTTTTCCAGCAAGGCCCACAGTAGGAAATATAAACTGACATTTCATTGGACCCTGGTCACAGGTAATCGCTGGATGATGACAGTATAAAACAGCTAGAGTGATTTGGGTTTCATTTGCTATTGTGTATTCCCAAGACCCCACCCCCTGCTTTTATTACAAGTTTACGCAGATCAAAGAGAGAACACATGCCCAAGCATATTGAATCAAGCGCATAGAGCAATGTGACAATTATGATGTGCATTTGAAAAGAATCTGAGAGCAACAAAAAAATTTTAATAAATAAAGAAAACATCACATAACGAACAATGCGATATGAGTGAAATTCAAGTGTGTCCCAATATAGCAGAAAAAGCCAACTACCATGTCTAATTAAAATAATTGCAAACAAGATGGATCGTGCCAATAATATATACTAAGGCGATGCATCATAAATATTAACAACAATCATCAATAACAAGCTAAACTTATTCAACTTTTGCAGCTCACCAAAATGGTGCCAAGACCGTGAGACGACACTAGCACGGATCAGATCAGCTGGATTATCCAAGCGCGACAAGATACTCAAGCCCAAGTCAACGTCAAGGCAGTCTAAGAAATTTATACCTTTCTGCATTTGAGCTTTTGCACTCTGCTGAAATAATAAACTTTAATATTTGTATATCTATTCAAAACTTCAAACCTACATTAAGAATTACCACTGCAGAAAAATATTAATGTTATACAAAACTAACTACAGAAAAATAAATTCTTGGAATGCATGTTACCTGTAAATGAAATTACAAATTTCTCACACAACACATCCTACAATTTTCAGAAAAATATTAACAGAAACAAAAGAAATGGTATACCCACCCAGGGAAAAAAAATAAAAATCAAATCATTTCAGTTAATTCAAAGTTAATCTTTTCTCTTGACGCTTCAGTACTTTCTACTCGTTCAGAATCACATAAGGTGGGATTTTCAACCATTGAAACAAATTAATATTAGGTAACGTAAAACATAATAAAATCCCTATGTATATATACATATAAATGCGCAAACACAAATTAAAAAGAACTAGAAGAGGAAATGGAAAGAAGGGTACCTTCCTACTTAGATCCCTAATAAATTCCGCAATTATTATACAGCTATAGAGAAGGGACGAATGTGAATTGGGGTGTTGAGTTCACGAAATTAACCATTTTTAGGCAGGTCGGGTGTCCTCAACGTTCTTTGTGGGTGAAAACCTGAAGCGGTGTTGCCTATAGTTTTATTTGGAATTTGTAAATTCTAATTTTTTTCTCCTTTTTATCGATGTTATTGTTTAAGAAAAAGTAATTTACTTTTAAATTCATAAATCAGATAAAAATTAAATAAATGAGAGAGTGCATAATTCAAAATATTTGCATTTTGCTATTAAATACAAGAAAATGCATTTCTTTAATCTCCTAAATCTTTTCAACCCTCCGATTATTCGATGATCATAGAATCCACAGCGCGAATCACTCCTCTGATGAATAATGTATTAAAAGTTCAAATAAAAAAAATACGAATCTAAACACGTTCAAACTATAAATAAATAAAAATGACACGAAATATATAAATAAAAAGTCGTTCAATTGATTATAAATAAGAGCCTTTTATATTTAGCTTGAAGATTTGATAAAAATCTTAGTGAAATTAAATAATTATTAAAATTACACATTTCATATGAACGACAACTTTTATCAATTTTTCAACTATATATTTTCTATTTCTTTATCAAAATTTACTGAAAATCTGATTTTTAGCTGAACGGAGCCAAGTATTGCAACTCGCAAGCACTTCAAAATATGATAATTTTTACACAAGAAAATCTAAAGGGTTAACTCTACTCAAGTGGTAGGAGAAGGGATAATAAGATAATATACATATGCGCTAACTCACGAGGATCATATCAGTCGCAAAAATAAATCCAAGACTCAGTGCGACGAAGTCTAGAAATATCCGACTTATGGGAAGACGGGAATGCAGCAGAATTACAGAATAAGAACTTCGTCCATATCTTCGTCCTCCTCGTCGCCCCCGACCTCGACAACAGGGTTGTCTGGCCCATGTTGTATCCCACGCAACAAAATCTCCAGTAAACTTACGCGATCCCACATCATCTTTTCTTCTAGTTGGCGCATGTGCGGGATTTCATCACTCGAAGTGCTTTTCAGAACAGAGCTAAGAGCTTCGGGGCTATACTTGAGCAAGAACTTTCCGTGTGGCTCGAGGATCTCTACGTCAAAAGCAGGATACAGGGGCCGCCCAAGAACCCGAACATGACACACGCTGCAGGGTTTGGTGACAAGAGTTATGTCATTTTAGTTACAAAATGTACAGAGTCACACACACATAATATACAAGTAATGTGAGATTAATAAATGGATAGTAGTTGTGAACATGCAACTCGGATTTTGGTCTGAACAAAAAAAATAGTTTTTTAGTAACTTCAAATTTAACGCGAACAGAGGCAGATGTCAAAGTCAGTCAACAAAATGCATCAACCCTTCCTTGAATTGAAATTATATAATATCTTTCGATTTCCAATAAAATCCAAATCAAATTTAATTCCACATTCTAATTCGACAATCTCCATGGAGTTTGAAGATACATACAGGATTCAAGTGAAAATACAATTAACCGTGCAAATCAACTTACTGAACTGTTTTACTGTTTCTAATTCCAATATAATAAGTTAATAACAGGGTAAAGACAAGGATAAAGAACGCAGGATACAGGACAAGGAAAAGAATAAGGGAACGCACCATATGTAGAACAATCCATCCATTTCTTGTCTTTGAACTCTACCCAACAACTCAATCTGCAAATATCCACCCATGCAAAGGACGGGTTCTGGTAGCTTGAATGGCTGCAAACGATTTTCCTGTTCGGAGGAAAACATTATACAAACATCACTTCTAGATCAATCTAAAGATGAGTAGAGGCTCTCTTGACAACACCCACCCCCAAACACACGCATAAAAAAGGGGTGGGGGAGGGGGGGTACGAATTAAGTAAATGATATGCAGGGCCCTCAAGTAACTGGTTTCAAAATTCACTGACAAAATAACTAAATTTCCCAGTTGTAGGGATACTAAGACAGAATAAATTTCTCTAAAGGGAATCACAGTACTATTGTAACAAAAATCCCCTCCCGTCCCCATCAACCAAGGGAGAAAATAACTGAACAGTTCCCAATACAGAAAAAGAAATGCTATAGAATACAGATGCCATGAAGCGGAAAGACGAGAACAAAAATCAAAAGCATAGATGTTTAAAATTAAACCACAGTACAAACAAAAACCTGTGTCATCGGAAACTCTGGCGAAGTGTACGTCCATCCAAGCATGTCATCAGCAGGCTTTTGCACTGGCAAATGTTTGAGGTTCATTTCAATCTCCCTTGGGGATTTAGGATGACTTATTCGAAATCTTACAGATTTAGCCGAATATATGGGGTTTCCTGGCTGGAAAAAAGCTAAAAGGCAACATAATATATTCCTTTAGTAACAAGCACCCACATACATATGCTCAAACAAAAAGCCAAAGTAATTAACAAGGAAAGGGTAGGTAGTAAAAAATTAAGCTCAATAATTACCTTCAAAAGGTTGTATATCAATCTCTGTGACAAGCCATATACCATCTCTAAGTTTATACATTAATGTCTCGGGCATGTTAGGATCACTTTGGCCTGCACTAGACCAGTATGAAGCTCTCCTAATGAATCTGTCCCTTGGATTCAGAGTATTAACTACACTTTCATCTGGATAATTATCGGTGCTGGAAGCCCAGATTGCATTTTCTATGCAATCCTTGGAAGAAAGGTTGGACTTTTTAAGAGCCTGAAGTAAAGAAGCATAAACCTTATGATCCCTCTCGAGAATCTCCCATTCCATGGTGGTGTTGTTAAATTCATAATCTGCTGATCTTGTGGTTGCATCATTCATTTTGACAATACTGACAATATCGGATAGCTGAGGATACATTCTCAAGCACGCCTGTTTAGCAAGTCTATTCGTAATCACTGTCAGAAAAATCAATGTTATCATAAGTCAAAGCATAGTATTTCTTTCTTTGATTCCTTATATTTATTCATCTCTCTTTCACACTATAGAATGTAAAGAACTTTCAAATCTAAACAGTACAAGTAGCTGATAACTGGGAGCCAAATCATACAGAACTGGCAGGATCAATGGACATCTCATACTGAAACATGCCTATCCTATTTACAGTATGAAAGCACTAAATATGATTAAAAAAATGCAAAATTTAGGGATAACAATACCATCATTTCTGATCATTTACAATAGAATATGAATGTATAAAATGTCAAAGTATACTCTTTTCATATTAATCTATTTAGTGTATTTTTTTCTTTTTTGTTGGGA
Organism: Fraxinus baroniana; assembly: GCA_903798355.1. Taxonomy (NCBI): domain Eukaryota; kingdom Viridiplantae; phylum Streptophyta; class Magnoliopsida; order Lamiales; family Oleaceae; genus Fraxinus; species Fraxinus baroniana. The sequence goes on from CAIGRO010191256.1 coordinate 5,436, forward strand.
AAGATCCTGAAATTAATGTGAGAAAGTGCACCAGCATAAACCAAGCTGAAATTGACAATTGCCTGGTCCACCATCTTAAATTAGCAGGATTTGATTTACATCATCAACCACCTTAATTCCCAGAAAACTTGACATCAAACATGTTCTACTAGATCAGAATTTTTGAATATTAATAAATTTACAAGATGATCAGCATACATAAAAGCTTCTTAAGTACGCATCTAACAACATAGTTTCTCTCAAATACTTTTATCTAATCAACATGTACCTGGTTGATAATGTTGACATAACAAATCCAGTGAGAATCAACATAGTTTCCCTCAAAAACTTTTACCTAATCATCATGTACCTTATTATGTTGATAATGTTGAAATAACAAATCCAGCAAGAAACTAGCAGAAGAAACAGAACTATGCTCCACGTTAACGAGCTATCATAAAAGAGATCATTACTATCTTCTAGGTCATCAAGATGAAATATCAAGACAACTGGCCTTCAGCAGGAAATTTGATGGATCAATAATATGTTTCAGCTAATAGTTTCAGCTGAAATGAAAACAAAAAACTTCTAGGGAAGTTTTTCGATTCATTTTTGAAATACAACAGATACATCAAAAAAAATTGTAGCAAGATAGCACCTTTGAGATAATTCAATTTCAACGTGCTTTCAAGAAAGTTCATATTTATATAAAAAAAACTAGATAACTTTGAATAATTCATAAGAAAATTGACTCAAAACGAGGCTCATCAAAAACTTCACATTTCAAAATTCCCTTGAATATGTTTCCAAGTTTTCCAAAATGGGAGGCATTCCAATAGCAATGTTTAAGAAACTTGAAAAATCTGTACTACCTATCAAGTAATATCACATTCCTCAACAAACCACAACAAAGCATGAAAACAAAAAGATAGCACCGACAGGAAATGTGAATTGTGCGCAACTCACTGTATTGAAACAAACAAGTACACATCAAACCACATAATAGGCTATTGCTGTTGATATAACAGAAGTATTACTATGCGCATAGAGAACAAGTGTTTAGTTTTGTGTATCTGGATGTTCACTAGACATTTACAACATACAAACAACAAACTAAGCATCATCTACAATAAATTTAGGGCCCACAAGAATCCTTTTTACCACTCCATTCGATTGATTGATACATATAATGGAACATCCAAAACAACTAAAATTCTTTAAGAATCAGAATTCGCCATGTTAGATTTCATCTACCCGTCCTTTTACTAACTTGTTCTACTAAAACGTCATCTCTCTGATAACTGGGAAACCCTTTAAGCATGTACCAATCACCCAAATAATCCATCTCTTGGATTATTCTCAACCTGTGCCACCTCTATATACGTTGGCAAATATTCTCATTTGTTAGAATGGATGTTGTTTTATCCATTCTAGCATGACCACTATCACCTTAGCATCCTCATCTCTGTTATTTTTATCTTGTGAAGATTTTGTCCTTTAAAGCATAGTTGATCTAATAATTTTCTCCCCTAGCATCCTCATATCCAAGAAACTCTTAAATATGTCCCATAAACTAATCCATGACTGAAGCAAAAAAGATATATAAAAAAACTTGATGTGGAACCTTGATAATAGTCTATAGCAATGAAGAATCCTTTATACTATGCCCTTACATCTCACTCTCTCTCAATTACTCCTTTTACACATCTTCAATTCCCTGCAGTTCATAAGAATGGCACCAAACGAAGATCGCTTGAGCGAATAAATAACGAATTATCCACAAATCCAGTAATGCAACATAAATAACAATTAATAGGTATGAGAAGTAAATATACACTAGTAGTAGACCAACCATTGTCACGTAAGTTAAAAATTGAACATGGACAACTCACCAAACTGACACCAAAAGCGCAAGACAGCACTTGCATGGACCAGATCCGCCGGATCATCCAAACGACTCAAGATATTAAAGGACATATCTGCCGCGAGGTATTGCAAGAAATCAATGCAAGACTCCATTTTCAGATGATCCACTCTGTCTGACTGACAACTCGACTTCTGGTAATCATTCCAACATCAAAACCCGCATTGATAAGTGAATGAAGAAAAAAGATTAAATCTAACATTACTGACAAAAAAACAAACAATCCCAAAAAAAGAAAAAAAATTCCCTGATATAATAGGGTTTAGTCTCATGCGATCCTTATAATGCTACTTATCGACTGACTATTGTACATACAACCAAAGATTACTAACATGATTAATATCTTATTCCACAGGAAAAAAACAAAGCAAAAAAACCATGATAACCCCAAAACGAAAAGGTATATTTTTCTCCAAAATACCGTGTGTTTACATATGAGAAGGATCGATCTTTTACAAAATTTGTTAAAAGGTAAGAAAAGAAACCTTTCGATTTCTGAACTCACAATTTTTCCCCTCTTAAAGTTTCCATCTTTTGCATAAAATTCTTTAAGAGATTGCAAGAAAACAATAATAGTTCCAAACTTCAACGATAAAAATAATAGCCCAACGCAAATGAAACAATCATTCATGTAAAAACATCAAAAAGGAAGAGGGTGCAAGAATTTATACTTTCCCAGCAAGAACCCACTTCCTGTATCTTCGTGTGTACGGAGAGGTGAGGGGTGAACGTTCCTGAAGATGGGACTGGAGTGTTCTGGACTTCTGGTCCAGGGAGCGTGGAAGTACAGGATACTATTACAATATATTTGGGTAAAATCGACTTTAAGTAATTTGGGATAAATGTCTTCTCGTCTTTTCGTTCGATATTATCCGCGTCCCAGACAGATTTTCTTGGATTAATTACCAGTAATCAGGATGTGGAAAGGGAATTAAGGATCTGATCAAATTGGCTCACGTGGCGTGCGGGTCAGGGTCGTCATAATTTCCTGTGTTCCCAAAAGTTGTAGATCCTTCTCCTTCTGCTTTGATGCTTCGACCAAGTGGCAGAACTAAAATTAGAGAAAAACATTATTTATTTATTTATTTATTTTGAACCACAGTCCACAGCTTTTTAGTTTCTATGTTGCTGTTGGAGAGTCGATTGATCTACATTATTATCTCGTTAAAATGAAAAATATGACCGTTATCCATCACATCAACATTTAAATTCAAGTTTTCTATCTTTTGGGTGAATCACAATAACGACTATATTTTTCATTCTCATTCTACGATAATTTGATTCAAATAAGGGCTTATTTCCATTCTATATTGTTGTTGGAGAGTTGATAAATTTACGTCGATTTCTGATTACTCAAATCAAACGACATCCTAAAAGAAATTCGGCCAGAATCAGATTACAAGTTTCCTGCATGTGTTTGTCGGACATAATTTCTTTGAATCTGCATGAACAAGCTCATCAAGCACTCCACTAAAGTGGGAATTAAACATATATCTAAGAAAGATACAGATTGTTGCTTTTGGGATAATTCTTCTATTAGAGAAATATAATTCCTCGCTTCCAAATATCCATCGTCTTCTTCGTGAATAACAACATCTCGTCCATTTGACAGTCGTCTCCTCAATTATCTAAAATATGAACGAAATAAGCATTTTTCACGATTCTATTATCGAGTAAATTATTTTCTACTTAATCACTCTTACACTTTCATAAGCATGTAGCTTTTGTTAGGTAATGAGATCTTCCATGTACTTCTTTGGGCAAACATTAATACAAATGTGCGGAAGATGAAACTTCAACGTGCAAGAAATAAGTTAAAAGAGTACCGAGCAGATGGAAGAAAGTGTTTTTTTCTAAGTAATAATTTTAGTGCCATTAATTCGAACATCGTGAGTGATCCGTTAAATTATTGCCTCTCTTGGAAATATAAAACAAAAGGAAAGCTTTCATAAATCATCGTCAAGTTAGAGAACAATAGAGGTTGTTGTAAGGAGATCCTTGTATCGTTAAAAATTGCTTCCAATAAGAGGAAAAAAATAAAAATTATAATTTTTTTTCCAAGCCTCCAAATATGTGGAAAGATCTATGTACATCCCTAGTCATTAAACACATTTACAAGTAAGCTTCACATAATAAGCCCCCGTTTGACACCCATTAATTTCTCTTTCTTTTTCTCATTCTTATTCTTCATTTCAACCACTCATTCTCTAAATAAAATAATATTACACACAAATCAAAAACTTTTCATCACTTTTCCACCACACATTCTCACATCAATCACTATTCCAAAATTTCTATTCTCTTAAAAATGGGTTTCAAACAGGGGCTTAATCTCTTGGATATTCTTCATTTCAACCACTCATTCTCTAAATAAAATAATATTACACACAAATCAAAAACTTTTCATCACTTTTCCACCACACATTCTCACATCAATCACTATTCCAAAATTTCTATTATCTTAAAAATGGGTTTCAAACAAGGGCTAAATATCAATTACAATTTTTAGAACCCAAGAACTTCCATAATTATTAAAACTGATAATAGTTCGCCCTTCTTTCTCTTTCTGTGTACACCGTGATAGGGTTGATAGAGTGAAATTAGACCCTTGTTTGGTTTGACTAAAAATCAGAGTTTTAGTATATTGTTAATAAAAGTTGATGAAATATAAAAAAGAAGTTAATAAAAACCGTGGGTTCAATAAAACTTGTAGTTGAAAATGAGTGTCGGGAAAAAATGAATTTTAAAAAATTAAAGTCAAATAGGAGCTAAATAATACTAAAAAAATAAAAAGATTTTTTTTTTTTTTT
>CAIGRO010191260.1:0-12754 GCA_903798355.1 Fraxinus baroniana
AAGTGTATAATTCTCAATAATGTCAAAAGCCTTTTACAATGTAGAATAAAATCTTATTTATACTAAAATATGGAAAAAAAAAACCCCCTAGGATCTAATTTAAACCGGAAATAGTTCGAAAATATTGCAAAAATCATAATAGAAAGGAAATTCTAACTAATTAAGGTAATTCGCGGAAAAATAAAATTCTCGCACAGAATTTGGCCTATGCGACCGCATGGTTATATCCTTCGCGGTCGCATGGGCAAAGTGAATTTGCCCATGAAATTCTCGGGTTGTAGCCATGCGGCCGCATGGCTTTTTGAACCATGCGGCTGCATGGTTCAATTTTGCCTCCATTTTGACTTTTTGTTTTGACCGCTCTCCAATTCTTTTCAGCCATCGGTTCATTCATAAGACTTGTTCAATGGCTTGTCAATTTCAACAGTTTAGACTCCATAGCTCGATTACATGATTGTGTGGCTTCTTTGGTTTGATTCGAACCCCAACTCCTTCCCACGTTCGACCTTGACTCCTCCTCAATGCACTTCGATTCTTCGCTCGCTTGATGCCTCATTGGGATCACATCAGTTTGAATATGTACTTTTGGGCTTTTGGCTATGTTCATAACGGAGTATTCAATGTTTAGATCCTATTCTTTATGTTGGGTCAAATTTACACGTTATAAAGAATCAAATTGGAAGCGAATGGTTATTAGAGCAATCCACTATTTTATTACCAAAACTTAAATTGCGTTAGACTTGGACCAATCAGAATAATTCCTTTTNTAGACTTGGACCAATCAGAATAATTCCTTTTTTGTTCGAATATTCGCGATTTGAATGTTATCGGGTTCGAATTCTACTGGGACTTGGAAACCAAATTATACCGAAACTAATCGTTACAAATTTGTAATAAATCTATAAATACGACGTTAATTAGATGGATATCGATGTCACCGTTTGTGAAGAAGAAAGAGACATCAGCCGCCATATTTCATCCTCAATCTCCTCGCTAACAACGAGATCTGCTTTTCACTAAAATTTTGCCTTTATTCTCCATTTCTCCCAGTTCCTCTCTGTAAATATCTACAGTGAATTCAGAAATTTCCCATCTCCCAAAACCCTAAATTGGATTGCATCAATTTGAATTGGGTTCCATTCTAATCATGGATAAGTTCTCAATCACGAATTACCTGCCTTTGTTTTTCATCATGTATTTCATCCTCTACTTCAATGCCTACTTCATTCTTTTCCGGACCTGGACCCGGGAGCTCCGGCCCGTAGCTTCAAGCTGTATTATTTCCATAGCTCACGGTACTCCAGCCGTGTTTCTAGCCTCCTACGCCATACTATCCGACCCGACCCGAAATTTCGGTTCCCTTAACACATCGTTTCAGAACCTTGTTCTTGAATACAGCATTGCATATTTCTTGATGGATCTTTTGCATTACTTGATATTTTACCCCAGAGACATTCTCTTCATAGGCCACCATTTGTTCACTCTCTTCGTGTTCATGACGTGTCGATACTTGGTTTATCACGGTGCATATGGGATCCTGGTGCTCTTGATTCTTGCGGAGGTCACGAGCTTATGCCAGAACGTGTGGACCCTGGCGAGTGCACGGAAATCAGATGTGAAGTTTGCAGCTAAGGTGTGTGAAATATTGTCCCCTCCGTTTTATGCTTTTTACTCTGTGGTGAGAGGTTTGATGGGACCTTATTTTGTTTATCGAATGTTTGTGTTTTATCTGAGTGGGGTTGCGAATAATGTGATTCCTAAATGGGTTTGGATATCATGGGTTTCTGTTATTGTGACGGCTATTTCTGTTAGCATATTGTGGATTTCAAATCTATGGATTGAGTTGTATAGTGAAAGGAAGAAAAAGGTTGATTAGAAAATTTGAATTTGGAGATTTTAGTTCCATTTGTGTAATGTTCTAAAAGGTAAATCTTTTCTGTTCTTCTGCATTATGCATAATGATTGTTGAGTTATTGAAATGTAATTGTGGAATTATACCTTTTTAAACTTTATATAAAATACACGTTCTGCACAGATGAATGTCTTCGTAGTTTTGTTGTAATGTACTTCTCGGATTGGTGTAGTGAATATTCAGTTGCCCATGTAGCTTATAATAGACTGAGATTTTTTACTGATTATGATTTCCTTGAATGTTTTCGGGATTTGACACTTGATAGAGACACACTCGACATATACTAATTATCTTGTTTTCTAGTGGGTAAAATATATTGTTTAGGTGGAAAAACTTTAGAATTTGTAGTTGTAGTCTTGCTTGTTTTGTAGCTTTCCTTGTCTAGTCGTTATTCTAGTTATCACCGCTGACAGGACAGAAAGCCTTGCTTCAATCTTGGGACTGTGTACACGATTTTCATATCTTTGTATCCGATAAGGTAGTTCTTCACGGTCACAAAGGTGACAGATCGAGTATCTTATGTTACTTGATTTCAATGTACACACTTGGGTGTACATTTAGTTTCACAGCCCTCTTACATAGGGGGTGAGGGCTCGCGATTTTTAAATTGCGGGCCCCACCCCCTATGTGAGAGGGATGTGAAAATGAATGTGAACTAAGTGTGTACATCTAGCAAAGTTCACTTGATTTTGGCTACTTTTATACACATCTTCAGGTTGGCTAAACACTGAAGGACTGGATAGCTAGTCAAGAATACGGGATTTAGCATTTATGTAAATTGCTCAATGCAAAGCTAAAGAAAAGATTGTTATCGTATGATACAGTTGCTTAAATTACTCAAAACATGAGTTCTTGAGAGGCAGCCTTTTATTTTGGAGGATGGGGGGAGGGAGAGTTGAAATACATGTAGACATGAAATATTTTTATTATTTGTAATGAAGGAAAATCGTGATTGATTTCTTTGTTTGATGGAAAGATGGTGTGAACTTTTTGGTCCAGACTGAAACTTGTGGTATTTTTCCAAATCAGGCTTCTTTCTCTTTGTGCTGGGAAATTTCCTCGATTTTGTTGCATTTATTTATTTTCTGTGGGTTGTTACACAAGCTTTTCCCTCCTTTCCTAACCTGGAGATCACTTATTGTGTGATAATTATTGAGATAAATATTAACAAAGATGTGCTTAGGATTTGGAACACAGTGTGTGCAACTAAAAGCATTGTAATAAAAGCAGTAGGTGAATGAAGGGTGAGAATGTTTGATCACTTTGATGTAGTCATGTTGAAAATCAAAATAAAGGTAGCATATAAAACCAACAGAAACAGTTTATTTCTCTCCGGCTGGTTTAATGACATTTGAAGCCGTTCGTTTGAAATGCTGGTCTAACGCTTATCAGGCAGGACTCGTGAACTTCCCCACGAAATTACTAGATTTTCTTTCGAACTTGCTTCTGTTCAACTTGCGGAGATGCTAAATAGTAGAAGTGAGGGTCTTTCGCTTGCACCTGGCAGTTTGATGTTTCTTAGCCCTCGAATTGGTAATAATATAATCAAAATAAGGCCGAGTTTGATGCAAATTTGCATGGACATAAAGTCAGTAACAGTACAAAACTACCAAAAAGGTATTTGCTTCACATGCCCAATTGGAGAACCTGGATCTGATAAGGTAATTTTTTTCATATAGCAAGCCACATTACACAATTGGTGTATTGATAGTTTTGAGAATAGATTATGTCCAGTATGATCGATGTAGTACAAATACAATGGTGTTTTTAGCAACCACACCCCCAAGGTTTGATGCCTAAAAAATTGACAAGTTCGGCCGACTAAAATAATCAACATTACTGTGAACAGCAAGATCTCATTTGATGAAAAATAAACTAAACTAAATCAAATCAAATAAATATATACTTCATTTCTTTAAAAACTTAACTGAGCATCATTAATTATCACGAAAAATTTCAATTCAAACGTGTTCATCAAAACATCGAAGTCCAACTCAAGTGACCATTTATTACCAATTTGTAAAATGGTCCCTAGTTAGCCAGTGTTGGAATTTGTTTTAAAGAAAAATTTAGTTAAAAGTATAAAACTGGGAGAAGTGACTTTGAGTCAATTTCGGTCAATATTCGGACTTGATCCGATAAGGAAATTATAAATATAAATAGACTAACTTGTTCTACTCGTAGAGTAGATCGTCGTGGTATAATCGAAATCTCAAAATCAATTCTTGGAAGAATGAGAAATTGCGGTCCAAAGTTGAAAAAAAAAAAAGAAGATAAAAAAACTGATCGAGAAATTTGCCTAACTCCATCGCTCACCCTGCGCTCAAGCAACGTGTTGGAGAAAGAGTTTCTAATGAATAGGAATCACTGTCGCTCGAGCGAGAGGCCAACGACAGCAAGTGATGCTCTCTTCGTGAAAGTTGCTGAATTCGTGGCATGACACTTGACTACCTACATTTCATTTTTTATAAATAGGACCATTTGGACGTTTATTATGCATCTCATATCATTTGCATTGAGCAATATATCAAAAATTCTTGCAAAATTCTCCAAAAATCATCTTCTTGTAGATGGTAGAATTTTGTTCCAGTTCGTAGTTGTTTGTGATTTGAAGTACTTCTATCAGAAGTCGTATCCGTTGTATTTTGGAAGATAGGTGCCATAACTCGTTAGCACCGTTGTGGGGCAATTTTATCTTAAGGAAAAAGTGTTAATCACTCGCCTCATATTTCATTATTCATCTTTTCTTCATTTTCTTTCTTTCGTTTTTGCTTCTATTTCATAAAGTATAATTACGTTCCTGCGAATTAAATTTAAACAATTTCTTTGTCACTTAAACAATCAACCATTTCTACCACCAATAGCCAGTAGTCCTTTTTTATAGCATGGTGCCAACTAATTTTGGAAACTCATTTTTGACGATATTTTCCATTCGATGAGTGCAAAATAACCAAAATAAGGTGGTCTGCAGCTGAGTTGTACGGATTGGTAGGAGCACTAACAACATATTTGGGTATGATTTTAATGTATGTAGTTGTTAGAACTCAAAGGATGCATGCATGTACCCACTCGATTAGATCGATTGTGCTATATGTACATCACAACTTACATGTTTGTTTACCAATAAATGTTATGACAAGATATGATTGGGTCAAAATCTCATCAACAAAAAAAAAAATCCACTTTCTTTAGGAGGAGGTTGGGTGGAAATTGAGATTTTGGGGGAGGGGTTTGTTTATTCTAGGTTTGTTAAAGATCGGACTTGATGGTGATAGCTTGAAGGCGGAATGTTGGGATGTAGGGAAATCAAAGGGGAGGAAGAAGAAGAAAAATGGTGATGCTGTGGGGGAGACAGGGTGTTGAATTAAGTTGGGTCGTTGGGGTGTATTGGCAGCTATATGTGTTCAAGATGTAAAGTTGATACCTCTATTAGTGGCATCAGTGCCCTCTGTAATCTTTTACTTGTTATCCAAATGTCGGATTCCAAGTTACCATTCATCTTTTATTATTGCTTTCATTCTTCATTCACTGGTTAGTTTGATTTGACATCAATTTTTGTTTCTTTTTCTTCTTTGTCAGAGTTGTATGTTATAGCTAGATTTGCAAGATTATGTAAATGGTGATGTACAATAAGCACTAAAATTCATCAATATGTAAAAAATTATGTAAATGGCGATGTACAATAATCATTAAAATTTTACTGTCTATCTGTCTATATTTACAACGTAGCAAGTAAATTCCTCACATTCCACTTCCCGCTATAATTATTAGTTGGAAAAAATCTATTCATCATGTTATTAATAAATCAAGAATTCCATTTGTACGGGAAAAAAAATCCACGGAATTTCACCAAAATAGAGATAACGGTGGATCCCACCGTGTATTTAAAAAGAAAAAAATGTGCGGGTCTACTCTCGTATGAGTGTTTTGTTGCATTTCTCTGGAATTTGTTTTTGTACGTACATTACTTTTCTTAATAAATACCATTTTTCTTTCTTTGCATTTATTCAACATAATCTTAAAATTATGTTGTGTCGCCACTAAAAAAAGATTTGCTTACATTTAACAAGTACGTATTGACTTCACAAAATGGGCCTAATTTCAAAGGAAGAACATGTTTGGAAGTACTTAGATGATGTTAGCGTCGATGATGTTCTAATCAAAATAGCATTTGAGAAATTTTCTATTTTGAAGTCATTTCATTTAGAGATGGCAACGGGGCGGGGCATCTCCGCCCCGCCACTCTCCCACCTCGCTTTAGACGGGGCGAGGCGATTTTTCGCCCAGTTTATTTTTTTTCAGTTAACTTATTTTTATTTTTATTTTTTTTATAGTTTGTAATTAATTTCTTTTTTTTATTCTTCACATGGCGGGGTACCCCCACCCCCATCAACCCGTTCGAGTGGGTTTTTTTTCGCCCCATCTGGAGCAGGGCCCACCGAGATGGGACGGATTTTTCTACCATCACTATTTTCATTCTTCGTCTATACATTACTTAACTCTATTTTCTCGGTCAAATATGCTCAGCTTATAAAGAGTGACGTCTTCCACATACTGTAATTGGGCTTCAAAGAAATGCGGGCCCAAATTTATGAAGATAGGCCCACTGACAGATAATCGGGCCAAACGAATGACAAAAATGCAAACAAACACATATATATAGAAGTAATTCAAACTCAAATGTCACTGCCATAATTGCTCGATAGGAAATAAATAAATAAATTATATTTTTCCCTATCAACCATAAAAATAAAATAAAAAACTGGAGAAAAATACTGTATAATTCCACGATATGAACTACTGAAATGTGATGGCTTTGAGAACCGAAGTGAATTTGGATTCTCCTCATTCTTTAGTAGTAATGGTTGCAAGCACTGCAGATGCATTCGATTAGTCACAATATAGCAGCATTATACTGCAAAAACTAATTAAACAATCTTCAATGTAGCGAGAATATTCCGAAATTATCAAACATACCTGCCGACGGCAGCCATTGGAGTAGCATCATAGTAGTAGTTTGAATTGTAGGAAGAATATTCGGGCAATGCCCTCCTCAACGGATAGTGTTGGTATGAATTGCGCCATATGCCTCTTGGCAAAGCGCTCCGGTGCCCATAGGGTTCATTTAGGGAACCATATCGAGGGTACTCATAACCATGGTTAGATTTGTATGAACAATTATAAGGATCGTTGTAGTAACTTCTTCCATTTAGTCTTGGATGATCGAGTTTGGCCCATACAAGTTCGGCATGTTGTCCGGTTCTAGCCAATGCTGATAGGCATAGTCGCATAGATTCGGATCTACTTCACCTATAATGTTTGCCGTCCCTTCTTCTGCACTAATTGTGACAGAATACACACCTTGCAAAATATGATATACAAACTCTTAATAATTAAACCAAATATAGTTTAAGCAAATTATAAATATTCGATGGAAAATCAATCCAACATGAACATGAAGGTGTAGAAATTGACCAAAGTCCAGCCAGCATGGCCATGGATAGGTTGTCCGTGCCCAAGCTCTGTTTAAAAATAAATAATTAAAAAGAGTACAATTAATTACCACAAATGGAGTTCAGTACTTCCAATGTCTTCCTCTTACATGCATCACAACGACTATTCACCTTCAAAATACAGCACTGCAATAACACGATACATGAAACCTAACATCTGCACAAAAATTGAAAACCGAAGTAACATAACGAAACTTTAGTTACCAAGTTTGCATAGGGCTCCATTTTAATCTCTGAATTCACAAATCCTCTTTATCTTAACCTATTATATTGGAAAAAGAGAATTAGAAATGCAATCGTAAGTTCTGTTTCCAGGTACAACAATCTATTCTATGTTGTAAATGAATAAACAAATCCCACAATCAAATACTCAAAACAGTGGAGAGTTTTATTAAACAAAAAGTACCTTTGGCCGAACGATGAATACAGAAGAAAGAAAGAAAATGAAGAGGAAGAGGGTTAGGTTAATAAGAGAGAGAAACATGGAAAGAAAATATATGTCGAGATGGAAAGGAAAAAAAAAATATTTTTCCTTTTATTGAGTTTCTTGCTTTTTTGGTCAGGTCTAATTGTTACCATTTAAAAAAAATTAAAAAAAGGAAAATTATTATGTTTATATCTTATGCATTATTAAAATGAATTGGTAAATTCAAATTCTAATTGATCTTTAGAAACTCTTCTTCTTGACCTATATTGAATTTGCATAATTACGGCTGGCAGCATAGTCGGGAATATTACTATAATTTCTTCTTCCTTTTAACTTAGAATTAGAAAAAATAGTTATTGAATATCACTTTCAAAATGACCGATAACAAAAAAAAAAATATTTAATTTTAAATTCGTAAAGCTTAGCAAAACATAAATAAATCAACGCATCCCCAGAAAATTAAGAAACGCTAAAATTGAGATTAACATAACAACGTATCCCAACAAAATTAAGAAACTCTAAATTGAGATATCAAAACCACAATTCTCATCGGCAAACAAAAATCAAGTCAGAGACTCAAAGATCTATTCCCTTGGAAAAGTCGCACAAAAAAGACAACAAAAAGCAAGCTCTTTTATTAAAGAAGAGAAAACAGCAGGAAGCGGATCGTTCCCATCAACATGTAATCCGGGACAATACAGCTCATGCAACGGATGCCATGTGGCGGATCAAGTCAACAACACGGTTACTGCAAAATAGAGAATTATAATGTAACTGCAACATATAGATCATCTCAACCAAATTGAGAAAAGAAAAGAAAAAACCCTCAATTCTGTGCATACCTGTAGCCCCATTCGTTGTCATACCAAGAGACAACCTTCACAAAGTTGCTGCTGAGAGCAATTCCAGCCTTAGCATCAAAAATGCTTGACCTGCAAAATGCAACGGTTTAGAGTTGAATCACGCTTCAACTATGCAAATCACATTAAGGAGATTACAAATGAAAGTTAGATGATTGAAAATAAAGATAAGTAACAGAAGATATAAGATAAAATAAGAAAGAAGTCCAGACAAATCTACAGATAGGCAGACTGCACAAGGAATGAATTTACTACAGGACTAGCCCCACCTATGAGAAGGATAAATTACAAACCATGTCCATGAGAATAAATTGTACATATTTACAGAATCCTCACCTGCTATCACCTACGAAGTCAGTTGATACAACATCGTCTTCTGTGTATCCAAGGATCCCCTTCATTTTACCCTCAGACTCCTCCCTGAAGTGGGAAACATAAGGTTACAAAAGAATATCCATTAAAACCATACAGAGAAGACAGGATAGTCATAAGAACGAAGTATAGAAAAAATAAAAAATCATGCTGGTCCTTACTTGAGAGCAGCTTTAATTTCATCATATGAAGCTGACTTTTCAAGCCTTACTGTTAGATCAACCACTGACACATCAACTGTTGGGACACGGAAAGCCATCCCAGTAAGCTTTCCATTTAGAGAAGGAAGTACTTTCCCGACAGCCTACGAGTTTAATTGTATTAGAAAACAATACAAGCATAGCAACTCTGTAATCAAGGTGCATCCTACATAGTCCTAAATACTATAAAGGTTCGTGAAACTAATCCATGTAATACACACCTGCATGTATTTCATTTATCAAATGTTAAAAGTTAGAAAATGCACAAAATTTTTAAGTTAATTATTATTTTTTTTTTTTTTAAGGAAATCATTATCTAGTCCACATAATTAATACTAAGGTTGCAGGGTCAAATTTATTCCACATATTGCAAGTCACAATACCTTGGCAGCTCCAGTACTGCTGGGAATAATGTTGAATGATGCGGCTCTTCCACCTCTCCAGTCCTTCTGAGACGGACCATCAACAGTCTTCTGAGTTGCTGAATCATAAACCAACATCAATCCCAGTTTACATCTATGTCAAAAACTCCTAAGAGGATCATTTATTTACCAGTAATGGAGTGGACAGTTGTCATTAGACCCTCAACAATACCAAACCTGTCATGAAGAACCTGTCACACACAGTAGCATTATATCAAGGTCAGGCTTCAGTTTATCATGATCCATGGTACCCTGGACAACTTGGAAGAAAAAGTACCTTTGCCAATGGAGCAAGACAATTGGTAGTGCAACTAGCATTCGAGACAATATCAACATCTGACTTGTATTCCTTCTCATTGACACCAACAACAAACATAGGAGCATCTTTACTTGGGGCAGAAATGATGACCTTCTTAGCACCTCCCTGTATATAAAAGGATAGAACCAAAAAAATATCAATTAAACATTAATATATTATCAACCTAAATTTGTAAAACTGTGCAAATCATATGCTGTGGACAATGGACGAGTATGGGATGTTTCATATTTCTGAAACCAAGTATACAAACGAGGAAAGAACAAAACATTGAAATAAAACAGCTGAATTTGACTTCGCTAAATGTGGATAGTAGTTCCAATAAGTATGGTTCGATACAAACCTTCAAGTGGGCGGCAGCTTTGTCCTTGTCAGTAAAGACTCCTGTCGACTCGACAACATAATCAGCTCCAGCTTCAGCCCATGGGATCTCCTCTGGGTTCCTGAGCATCAAACAGAAATTAATAATAAAACTAAACAGAGCCAGATATTTATCACCCAGACAATATGATTGAGAAATACCTCACACCAAAGACGGTCACAGGCTTCTCACCAAAGAGAAGGGTCTTAGAATCCTTAACCTTAATCTCGTGTTTTTTCCACTGACCATGAACACTGTCATATTTGAACATGTAGGTCTGTTCATCATATCACAAGAACAAAAATTGAGACAGAAATCAGTATACATTAAAATACACCAAGAGAAGCAATTAGAATAAAGGCAGAGGAAACTAATCCTAGATTGGGATAAAAGAAAATTGTAAAGGAGGCAGAAAACACTATCCTAATTTTACCTACAAGTCAGAAATGCGCACAGGTACAAAGATGCATTTAATTATTGATATGAGTTAATCAAGTGAATAACATGGATCTGATTAAATAAGGTTAACATGCAAAGGTTAATGAATGGAAAAATCTCTGTAAAGTGAACTTTGCCCAGACAAACAACACGAGACTTGTTAAACTTCTAGGAATGCACTGAAGCACTGCAGAATCACACGTCGACAAATAATTCACGATGAAACGCCATAACCCCAGTGCTTTCTTTTTTTTTAATCAGTACGAAACTGTTAATCAGTGAGTCTGTAATCCACCAAAGGATCCAGGGATCTCTCATTTGATAACACTTTTCACATTAAAATCAAGCTAGCGAAATAAATCGATCCGATTTTTCACTTGTAAAACTGGCATGCAAAGTGCAGATCCAGGAATCACATAAATGCAGATATCATCAGTAAATAAAAAAAATTACCATGTAATCTGTGGTAATGAATGGATCATTAACAGCGACAAGTTCAATATCATCGCTTTGAAGTGCAACTCTGGCCACCAAACGTCCAATCCTTCCAAATCCTAATCATATCAAACGTTCAAAAAACTCGCTCACACTATACAAAACAGAACAAAACTAGAACATATTAATGCTAATGGAAATGAATGATAACTTAAAACTACCGTTGATTCCGATCTTAATTTTGGCCATTATGAAAGCGAGATCTATAAAACAACTGAGAAATAAATTCTAGCGAAGAATAAGAGTGCGCAGGAATAGTGTGTAATTAGTGCTAGGGTTGTGTATTTATATATATACAGAGGAGAAAAGGCGAATGAATCGCGTTACGATCTAGAGCCGAGAGGCGGGATTACCGAGGCGAAAAAGGTAGCAGGAGCACGTGACTGTGACGTGGCTGATAACGGTACATTTTCAAAATTATGCCCTTGCTCATTCTTCCTCACTCAAAATTATCTTATCAATTACACGTTATTCAATCAAATAATATTCATCTTGGCTGGAGCCAGTTAAAATTCAAATTCAGACCGTTGAGAAAGCAAAATTTGACCAAATTGAGAGAGGAAGGGGCCCACTTTGTTGACTTTAACGGCCAAAAAATCAATGGAAATGAGAGGAAGAGTAAAATGAATAAAACAATTAAATAAAAAGACACATGGCCTCATCCGAAAGACTGAGGCCTTTGTCTAGGCATCAATTAGTCAAAACACATTAAATGTTAATACCCTGTCGCAGCCCAAAAAACCTAATACATAGGGCTTAGACTTGAACCCTAAACTTATTAGGGTGGTGATTGTACTAAAGTTTCACATTAATCACTCATTGAAGATTGTATCAAGGATATCCTGCCAAGCTCCTAGCAGCGTAGCCACCTCATGTGGGTTCAATTCTCCATATGGGGTTGACTCAAGCAAATGAATTGAGGCTCTTCATAGGGGTTTGACCTAAACTGTCACTTAGACAGAACGACGTGGATTGTGGGCCAAATTTCACTTGCTACATAGCTGCAATGTCGTCGTACGTGGAGCCTCACTAGAAGAGACGTAACAATAGTCTCCAAATCCATGTATGAATATTTATATAATGCGTGGATTTGTAAGTTGAAATGTGATGTCATTGCATGTTCCGTTCCTTGAATGAGTGGTGCCTTTGCATGGACTATTGTTTGAACTTGTGCTTTCCTAATGTTTTTTAACTTGTGAGGAAATATCGTAGCACGCTGATAATGTACTCTTGCCAACACTACCCTTGCCAGACAAGACTAGTATTTTGTGTTTCACTGTTGCCTTTCTTTCAACAATTGCAATCAAGCCTGAAAAAATAAATAAGTAATGGTTATGATTTCACAATTACTGAATCTTTATATGCCACCGATTGATTCAAGAAAACTAATTAAACTCAAGAAACACTTAGGTTCAAGATTCAAAAAAAAAAAAAAAAA
>CAIGRO010191322.1:0-34565 GCA_903798355.1 Fraxinus baroniana
TGTTTAAAAGAAATTTGCACTTGAGGTGGTTAAGTTTCTATGTCCACGTGTTTTGGTTTTTGAAGTTTGAATTAAAATCATAACGGTCATTCGGCGACCTTTTGTGGAAGCGCATGAAATTTCAGTGACCGTTTCTACAAGTTTTAAACTTTAGTAACCGTTTTGTAATTTTTAGGTAAGTTCAGTAACCGTTTGTGAAATTAACCCATTTTTAACGTTTTGAGTGTTTTTAGAATTTTACTGAAAACATAGAAAACAAAGTTTAAATAAAATTATGACAAATAAACTTTTAAAATTTTAAAAAAGATTCAAAAAATAAAATTGATAAATTTTAAAAAATAAAAATAAAAATTTTTGGAAAATTAAAATCTGAAATTCTGAAAAAATAAAATTATAATAATTTCAAGAAAAATGAAAGTAGGTCTCTTAATGATTATTTACATTAAATTCTAAAAAAATATTTAAATGAACTCATAAAAATATTATTCTTAGTCCACATCATTAGTTTTTATATTTATTTCTTATATTTTGAACTCAATTTATTATTTGTTTTTATTTTACATTTGTAGGGAGAAAAAATAATATAAGATTCACCGAATTTAAAAATATATATTGCTTGATAATATATTAACATAAAATTGTTTTATTTTTACCGAATAATCAAGTTTCGTTAATCAAATGTCATAAAATAATTTTTCAAAATTTCAAACCAAACTTATTTTCTAGTATTCTATCTCGAGAAATAATTTTTCAATATGAAAAATCAAACGCGTTTTTAGAAATCTTAAAACAGACCATCAAAATATAAAAATGAAAATGAACACAAAACTAAAATTGAAACACAAACCAAACGGACCTTAATTGTCTTTATAAAAATATTTTCTTGGGAGGATGCTGTTATATACTTCCTTGTTGCCTGATGAAATTATGTGCCACTAGGATTTACAACTGCCCAAGTCCTGAAAGTAAACCTTATTTAGTTCCAGCAATTTTGTGACAGATTTAAATTGAGATTCATAATTTCTCTAGTTCTTCCATTATACATATTGGATGAGTGCAGACGTAAGCAAACCTTTAATCAAGTTGAATTGGCCACAAAGTTTTCTTCCCACAGAACTCTTCCTCTATATGTATTAACATTTTTTAAAATCAGAATTACTGTTCTTATTTTTTAAGATAAGCTACATATTATGCCTGTGTTTGGTGGGACTAAAATAAGATTTTTAATAGATTTTAAAAAAAAAGTTAATGAAATGTGTGGTTGAAAAGTATCAAACTTCTAATAAACTGTCTCTTAGTCATGCTACTTAAATATTTCATAAGAATTCTTGTGTTAAAGTTTTGGTTTCATTAGTTATATGTTGTAATTAGTTTAAAATGATCAATTGATCTTATAATTTATTTGGTTGTATTTAGTAATTTCAACATATATTTGATAATGACAAATCAAATATTTGTATTAAGTTATTTATGCATGATAATGACCGATTAACATTAGATGCATTTCTTCTTATACATGGTCATTAAGGACTTCTGGAGCAGAATATTAGATCCATTTCTTGCTTGCATATGGCCATTAAGGACTTTTTGTCCTATATTCTGCTTGTGTGTCTGTCTCTTGGCCTATGTTTGGTTTAACTAAAAAACTCAAGTCAAAATTTACAATTAATTTTAACCATACATGCCACGGAACCTATAACTTTTATCAACATTTTAACCACACATTTCATCCACTTTTATTAAAATCTATAATATATTAAATATCACATCAAGTGATAAT
Source organism: Fraxinus baroniana (assembly GCA_903798355.1). Classification (NCBI taxonomy): domain Eukaryota; kingdom Viridiplantae; phylum Streptophyta; class Magnoliopsida; order Lamiales; family Oleaceae; genus Fraxinus; species Fraxinus baroniana. The sequence continues at coordinate 1,781 of CAIGRO010191322.1, forward strand.
CATTTTTTGGACGATTTTAACCCTACTGTAATACCTTACTTTTCGTTTTTCAATATGTAATAAATACTACAAATTTTTTGTCATGTCATTAATCTAGACTCAATGAATCTTCATCTGCATGAATTTAGAGTTATTATAAATGAATTTGTTTCTATTCATGTATCTAAAAAATTTAATGGGTGTTTAATTTCATGTATTAGTAATTAATTCTTACAAAATTCTTGTCACGTATGAATTTTGTGTTATTATTTCTCAATTAATTAAAATTTACATTAATTTAGACTGAATGAATCTTGACTTGATGAATCTTAATCTATATGAATATAGAGTTATTATAGATGGATTTATTTCTATTCATGTATCTAGGAATTTTAATGGGAGTTTAAATTCATGTATTAAAAATTAATATTCATGTACCAAATGTAGTATAAAAAAGTTGCGCATTTGTAGTATTTCATCATCACAAAAAATTTGAATAATAGAAGTTGAATTTTGAGAGCACAATTTCCTTCTCTTAAATTTTTATCCCAAATTTTATTTCTTTTAGTTCGTTTGAGACTTATCATATCCTCTTAACAAAATGATATCAAATATTACTTTTACAATACTTTTAATAAGTATTTTAAAATAACGTGCGATGCACGTTCAACTTTGACTAATCTATTAAAATATAATTTTTAGCAAAACCAAATAGTGGCTTAATAAAGTTCTCTTCCACTCTTAGAGAATATCACTTCTTTTTAGTTGAGATAATATTGATGATTCCTAAAGCTTTCTACGATGAATTATGGAACGACCTAGGCCTCGTGCTCAGGCATTATATCATTCGTACTGTCCGCTTTGAGATGCATCTGCCCTCTTAGCTCCTTACTGCTTTCTAGACTTAAGTTGAATTGGCATATAACGGCTTGAGCACGTGGCCTGGATCGTTAAACTAATGACCCAGACTCGTCCTCAAATCATTATATTATACATACTGTCCGCTTTGGGAAGACGTGTGCCGTCTTACCCCCTCACGGTTTTACTGGAATTTAACTTAAGTCTCTCATAACACATAGAACTTGGGTTTGAATTTTGGGGAATGCGGTAGAAAGTTGTGAGGGGATAAGAGGCAGAAACCCTTATGTATGATATAACGACTTGGGCACGAGGCCCAGGTCATTTCAAACAACCTAAATAAAAAGTGTGTCATTTGATTGATTCTTTACCAGGATTTATAAACTGTATCATCTCCTACGTTATTACAAATCCAAATTCATTTGCACTCCTATAGGAAATTTACTCATTGTGTTTTGACTTTGACTGAGTTGTCTACTAATTTGAATTTTTCACTTTTGACCATTACCTTAACATATAATGTACATGTGCTAAACTAGTCGTTCTTTAATTAGCATTATAATCCCTTGATTACTGAGAATCGGGAACGGAAAATATTTTATTAAATGAACTGATGATTTCTATCTTCACTTATCCAACTTTCTTAGTACTGTGTCCTTGATGATGTTGTGGGATTCAACACTTTATATGCTGGGCTCAATACTGCATATTATATGCTTATCTTCTACATTCTGACGTGTGAACAATTCTTTGCATGCTAGGTTGGTTACCCTTTGGTGACTCTTCTGCTGTGTCTTGGCGATCCTAATATTTTCCTCAGTAATTTTGGTCCTCACATGGAGCAATTATACAAGCATCTTAGGGTAAGCTATATTTTGCATTTTCGCAAATTTTTGAGAAATGAAATTATACATGTTAGCCCCCTTACGAACTGTATCATTTTGAATTGTTTGGGTTTGATAATTTATCTTTGGTGCATTTGATTGCAGATTCTCTGAAAGTATTTAACTTGGATTTCTGTTGCAGGATAAGAACCATCGCTTCATGGCCTTAGATTGTCTACATCGCGTTCTGAGGTTTTACTTAAGTGTTCACGGTGATTCACAACCTCCAAATCGTGTATGGGATTACCTGGATAGTGTCACTTCACAACTTCTGACAATCCTCAGGAAAGGAATGCTCACTCAGGATGTCCAACATGACAAACTTGTGGAGTTCTGTGTGACCATTGCAGAACATAACCTTGATTTTGCTATGAATCATATGATATTGGAATTACTGAAGCAAGATAGTCCAAGTGAAGCGAAGGTTATTGGTCTTCGTGCTTTGCTTGCCATTGTTACGTCTCCTACAAGCCAGCATGTAGGCTTGGAAATTCTGCATGGTAACTCTTACTTGTCTTGTAACTATACACTTCTTATTTCTGAATTGTCTTAATTGAAGTTTGTGTTGCGTTGGCAGTTCATAATATCGGTCACTATATTCCAAAAGTTAAGGCAGCAATTGAAGCTATTCTGAGGTCTTGCCATAAAACTTATAGTCTGGCCCTTCTCACTTCGTCAAGGACCACTATAGGTAATCTTCAGGTTTCTCCTAATTTTATTTTTTATTAAGACCATTAGCTTTGCACACCTATAGCTCATTGCATGTCATGATCATACGTCAGAATGTAAACTGTTATTTCTCGTGGTTTTTTGTGAAGTTTCATTTTTCTAAACTTACAACCTCCAGAGTTCTTTAAATGGTTAAAGTCAACATTTTGTTAGGACAATCAGAATCCTTTAAATTTCTGGAAATGCACATAAGCACAGAACTTAATTTATGCACAACTGTTACCACAACATCTAGAATCTAAGAGGAGACCTATAGTTTGTTTATATTGATTTTAAAGCAAATTAACAGTAAATTTCCTCCGACTGTTTTGATCTGTTTTCCATTTCTATGCTGGAAGTGCACCTCTGAACTAAAGTGGGTTTCTGTGTTTACCCAATTGAAAGTTGAACTTCATCTTCTCGTGTCTTCTATGGAAATGCAAATTGTGGGTGATCTTAGTATTCAAGTCATTTAGGCAAAAGAAAATTGATCTATCATATAGATCTGTGGCCTATGATGCTCGGACTCGGGTACGGGTACATATCTAAGTGTTGGATCTTTTATTTTCTAAAAAATAGAATACGGGGACATAACTAAAAATGGTTCAAATTTCGGACATGGATACGTGGGCACGTTTTTCAAACTTCAATTATTTTACTAATCCATGATATCATTTTGCATATATCAAAATTAATTATTCACAATGAAGAAAATGAGTATTTAATAAGGGGTTAAGATGAATAAAATAGAATTTTGAGGTTTAGTTTTCAATAATGAGAATTACTAAATGATATATAGGGCCTGTCTGCTTCTGATTTTGTGCCTGATTTTCATTGCTTTTCTGACCGTTGCAAGAGGAGGCAGCACACCTTGTTTGACTTTCTATCTCATAAATGGGGCCCATTTGCTGAAAAAACGGTCATAAAATTGATTCTGTACATCAAATAATCAGAAACAGACTGGAGCATAAAATAGAAAATGAGGAATTTGATTGTAATTTGGACTTAGTGGAGCATTAAGTAGCACTATATGAAACTCATTTTTATTTTATACAAACAAAACCCTAAATCACCTATATAGAGAGAGATAAAGAAAGAAAGAAGAAAATGGAAAGAAAAAAGAAGAAGGGAAAATCTAGCGTCGCCATCTTTCTCCACCCTCTCGGCAATGACGCTGGGTTTATAGAGAGCAAAAGTGAGAAAGAAGAAAAGGGAAAGAAAAGAAAAGAAAAAAAAAAAAGAAAAGAAAAAGAAGGAAGAAAAAGCAAAAATGACGAAGTCCGGTTGAAACTTGGAGGATCTGACACATATCCCATATCTAAACCTATATCATGTCGTGTCCAACTATTTCGAAGAGTTCGAGCATCAGAGTCTGTGGCCAAGGGTCTATAGTTGGACCACTTTTGTGGAAGCACCATGAATGTGATGAAGTTTTTGTATCTTCTTAGTTTGTATTGTTCCTGGCACATCAACAGAACTTTTACCTGCCTCATCAGTTTAGTTGAGCATTTTTGCTTCGCATTAAGTTCTTACTGCTTCATATGGCAACCTTGAAACTTTTTACTGCCTTACTTTTTATTCTGAAGCAAAATTAAGAAAAGCAATAGATTCGTGCTTAGCATTTGCAAAGAACTGGCGTATGATTGTTGCACAGATATTTGGTGTGCAGAATATCTGCTTGTCATGCTACCTCTTGTCCTGTCTTCAGCTGAGCTTTGTCATTTAACAAGTTGTGTGCATATTCTCTTTATATGCTTCTTGGATTTCTCCTATAAATTGCTTAAATTATGTTCTGCTAAAGTGGGATGTACAACTGAAGAATACTTCTCCAGATGCTGTTACTAAGGAAAAGTCTCAAGGATATCTTTTCCGGTCAGTGTTGAAGTGTATGCCATATCTGATCGAAGAAGTTGGCCGAATTGATAAAATAACAGAAATCATACCCCAACATGGCATCAGTATTGATCCTGGTGTTCGTGAGGAAGCTGTACAGGTTCTGAATCGGATTGTAAGATACCTCCCCCATCGCCGCTTTGCAGTTATGAGAGGAATGGCAAACTTTATCTTACGTCTTCCTGATGAGTTCCCCCTTCTCATTCAAACATCATTAGGACGCCTTCTGGAACTCATGCGCTTTTGGAGAGCTTGTCTATCCGATGATAAGGTAGAAATTGATGTTTCTGATACAAAGCGTGTACAGAGAAATGAAGCATTCAGGAAGTCTTCCTTTCATCAGCCTCAAGAAGCAATAGAATTTCGTGCTTCAGATATAGATGCTGTTGGTGTTATATTCCTTAGTTCTGTTGATAGTCAGATCAGGCATACTGCCTTGGAGTTACTGCGATGCGTACGTGCTTTACGAAATGATATACGAGAACGTTCAATGAATGAACGGCCGGAGCATATCTTCAAAAATGAGGCTGAACCAATATTCATAATTGATGTTCTAGAAGAGAATGGGGTGGGTAACACTTTCTGACTCCTTTTAAGTTATCTGAAATTCGGCTTCATTTATAAATCTGTTTAAAAACTAGATGTCGGAGGTTTAATTCACACATGACTGTGATTCACAGGATGATATTGTTCAGAGCTGTTATTGGGATTCTGGACGTCCTTTTGATCTAAGACGAGAATCTGATGCTGTGCCTTCTGATGTCAGTCTCCAGTCAATACTTTTTGAGAGCCCAGATAAGAACAGGTGGGCTCGATGTCTAAGTGAGATTGTCAAATATGCTGCCGAGCTCTGTCCTACCTCTGTTCAGGATGCAAAGTAAGGAAATGTCTCATAGTTGGTTCTTGAACGTGCATACACATTCTCGAAGCTCATTGTGTTATGTTGTAATTGTAAATTCAAATTGACATCTTACTCGCCAGAGCCAGAATCTACGAACGTAACTTATTAACTATTTCACTTCAAATTATATTCAATGATAATATATCCATTAGCAAATGGTCTCAATTCTTTTGCCAATATCATAATTGTCCTCAGTCCTGATTCTCGTTTCTAATTTGGATATGTAAAGTTACTAATTTGTATTAGAATAAGATGTTGAACTACTTGATTTAAAAGCTTAAGTTCTTAGAGAGGGCCATATGTATATTAATTAAATATTTTCTTTAGTACACTCCCTCACGTGTAGGCGGGGAACATTTTCAAATCAAAGCCTAACATATGCACAATTTCATTAAATGAGTGACCGTGAGACTTGAACACAAAACCTTTGCCTCATCTCATACCATTTTAATTCACTCGACTTTAAAGCTTGTGCTGTTAGAGAGTTTTAGAGAGGGCCGCACATATATCAATTTAACTATTTCTTCAAGATAACATACAAGAAATTCAAGTTGATTTTCAATGTTTATATGCAGGTTAGAGGTTATTCAACGACTTGCTCACATCACACCAGCTGAGTTGGGGGGGAAGGCTCATCAGTCACAGGATACAGACAATAAGCTGGAGCAATGGCTCATGTATGCAATGTTTGCGTGCTCATGTCCACTTTCTAGTCGAGAAGGTGTAGGTTCAGCAGCTACAAAAGAACTATTCCATCTGATTTTTCCTTCCCTCAAGTCTGGTTCCGAAGCACATGTAGTAAGTAATTGCTGCCTGTCAGCAATCTTTTGACGTCACTCTAGATCTATGATTTAATAGCATATTTTTCCCAGTTTTTACAAATCAGCAAACTGAAATTGGTATCACGGAAGAGGAGGCATTCTATTATATTGCATCATATATAATATTTGATTTACAAGTAGATATAATCACGAGCTTTGCTACTCATTCACACTTCACATCAATTCAATTTTATTAATTTTCTATAAGCTGACATAGAGAGGATCATGTGTACCTCAAAACTCCCCGAATTGCTGGAGGATGTCTTGTAACCAATAGTTTTCTACATGACTACGCGTCTGAATTCAAAATAACTGAGTTGTAAAAGAAGCTCAAGAGACTGGACATCATGGTCGGAACAGACAACCACAACAAAAATTTAAGCCAGTAAAGATGGGGCTGGTTGCAGGAATCTTTTTTGCCACCCTGTCAGTCCATCACTACATCTACTGGGTATCCAACAATCATATCCTTCACAACCACATCATGCCATATTAATTTTGGTCTACCTCTCCCTATTCTATTTGGTTTCGTTAGTAGCATCACTTTTGTGAATGACAGCTTCTTTAAGTCTACATAAGACATGCCTTAACCTTATAAATTCAACTTACCTGAATTTATGCTCAATTGGTGCCACCTCTACTTGTTAGTTTTATTCTCATTTGTGTCATGACTTATGAGTGTGAAATTGGCCGAACATTTTTTCTAGTCATTATCTATACGTGAACATAAATTGCCTTTTTCCTGACTATCTTTATTTTCTTTTTAATGTTATTGAGAGGACGTAGTACATGCTGAATTTTCTTACCTAGCTGTGGTAAATGGGTCCCAGGGCTCTTATTGATATCAGTAACAGTTAATCATGATTCTAGAGTGTTGTGCTGGCTAAATTTCAAATGAGCCTGTGTAGTGATTTACTTGTTGTGGCTCACTTAAGAACTGTACAAGGTTGCATTAGGTATGCTTTGCATTTTCTGCTCAGAATGAGTTTTGTTTTGTTAAAAGGCTTATTCTTCATTCATGCTCGGTCAAAAGATTTAATTCCCATTTCCTCCATCCATCTCCACCCCCACTATATTTTTTTTTAAAAAAAAAAAAAAGAAAAGATGACAAGTCGTCTGTTATTTTTCATATATTAATCAATTTTATTTTCTTCTTTTTTTTCCAGCATGCAGCTACCATGGCGCTTGGTCACTCACATCTAGAAATATGTGAAGTCATGTTCAGCGAGCTTGCGTCCTTCATAGATGACGTTTCTCTTGAAACAGAAGGAAAGCCAAAGTGGAAGGTATACTTCATGACTGAACTCCATAGAAAAACTTCTTCCCTCTCTTTGTTCCTTTCTTTTCTCCCCGACCCCCTGACCCCCCCAAAAACACTCCCGTCACCCCCTTTAGCTCACCTCAAAAAGCCTTATCGCCTACTTGCGGTTGACTGAGTGCATCAATTTACAAGTTCCGAGGTCATGTGGAAATTGATAAAGTTCTATGCTGGCAGTAAAGTACGTTATAGGTAGAATCCCCTTAAACCTAGTTCTCATTTGAGGCTGAATCTCCACTTCTATTAGTATACAATCATTTTTATTTTTGTTTACGTGATATCTACTAAAATTATTGAACTCTCATTTGGATGCACTAAAGCTAAAATGTCAGTGGTATCTATGCAGAGTCAAAAGTCTCGTCGTGAAGAACTCCGTATCCACATTGCGAATATATATCGCACAGTTGCAGAAAAAATTTGGCCTGGAATGCTTGGTCGCAAACCGTTTTTTCGCCTTCATTATTTAAAGTTTATTGAAGAAACAACTAGGCAGATACTGACAGCATCTGCAGAAAGTTTCCAAGAGATTCAACCTCTCCGTTTTGCACTTGCCTCTGTTCTAAGATATCTGGCTCCTGAATTTGTTGACTCCAAATCGGAGAAATTTGATGTTCGAACTAGAAAGAGACTTTTTGATCTCCTTCTCTCCTGGAGTGATGATACAGGTGGAACATGGAATCAGGATGGTGTTAGCGATTATAGACGTGAGGTTGAACGCTACAAGTCCAGTCAACATGCACGGTCGAAGGATTCTATCGATAAACTTTCATTTGACAAAGAATTGGGTGAACAGGTTGAGGCAATACAGTGGGCATCTATGAATGCAATGGCTTCTCTATTATATGGGCCTTGCTTTGACGACAACGCAAGAAAGATGAGTGGCCGGGTAATTTCTTGGATCAACAGCCTATTCATTGAGCCTGCCCCGAGGGCACCATTTGGTCATTCTCCAGCTGATCCAAGAACTCCATCTTATTCAAAATACACTGTTGAAGGTGGGCGAGGAGTTACTGGCCGTGATAGGCATAGAGGTGGCCATCTTCGTGTTTCTCTCGCAAAACTGGCTTTAAAAAATCTTCTTCTCACAAATTTGGACCTATTTCCTGCTTGCATCGATCAGGTAAGTCTTGAAGCTCTCTAAGAAGCAATATGTTTTTATGACTGGTTCTTAGCAAAATTAATTAAACATTTCGTACCAAGTCTGATAGCAAACGCATATCATACTTCCTGCTTCATTTTTATCTCTTTGTCATGCTTGATCATTTTATCTCATACTTGCATTGTGGTACTTGTGCCTATCCAAGCACGCTTAATGATCACCACATTGGTAATTATTTTGATCTGGTAAACACTTCTGAAGTGGCTGATTTTAGATAGCACTTTCTTTGCATGTTTGTTGCCTTCTTTTTCTTTTCAATTATGCCATTCTGGTTATTGTTGACTTCTTTTCTTGAAAAACCAATGAGTTTATATCCTAATGCAGTGCTACTACTCAGATGCTGCAATAGCTGATGGCTACTTCAGTGTGCTGGCTGAAGTCTACATGCGTCAAGAGATACCAAAATGTGAGATTCAGAGACTATTGAGCCTAATCCTTTACAAGGTGGTTGATCCATCTAGGCAAATTCGCGATGATGCTCTTCAAATGCTCGAGACACTCTCTGTCCGTGAGTGGGCTGAGGATGGTGTCGATTGCTCAAGTAGCTATCGAGCTGCTGTTGTTGGCAACCTTCCTGACTCTTATCAACAGTTCCAATACAAGCTCTCTTGCAAACTTGCTAAAGATCACCCGGAGTTGAGCCAGCTTCTCTGTGAAGAAATTATGCAGAGGCAACTTGATGCAGTGGACATAATTGCACAACATCAAGTTCTAACCTGCATGGCCCCATGGATAGAGAATCTCAATTTCTGGAAACTGAAGGATTCAGGTTGGAGTGAAAGGTTATTAAAAAGCCTTTATTATGTAACTTGGCGTCACGGCGATCAGTTTCCAGATGAAATTGAAAAGCTATGGAGCACAATTGCTAGCAAGCCCAGGAATATAAGTCCAGTCCTGGATTTCTTAATCACAAAGGGGATCGAAGATTGTGATTCCAATGCATCAGCTGAAATAACTGGAGCATTTGCCACATACTTCTCTGTTGCTAAGAGGGTTAGTTTATATTTAGCTAGAATTTGCCCACAACGTACTATTGATCACTTGGTTTACCAGTTGGCTCAGCGGATGCTTGAGGATAGTGTAGAGCCGTTAAGACCTGCCGCAAATAAGGGTGATGGTGGTGGAAACTTTGTTTTGGAATTCTCTCAGGTTCCTGCAGTAGCACAAATCACCTCTGTTGTGGATACCCAGCCTCACATGTCACCTTTATTAGTTCGTGGTTCTCTTGATGGACCCCTCAGGAACACCAGCGGAAGCTTGAGCTGGAGAACAGCTGCTGTTGGAGGACGAAGTGCTTCAGGCCCATTGAGTCCTATGCCTCCAGAGATGAACATTGTTCCTGTAACTACTGGTCGGTCTGGGCAACTTCTGCCATCATTGGTAAACATGTCAGGGCCACTAATGGGGGTGCGAAGTTCGACTGGAAGCTTGCGAAGTCGTCATGTATCTCGAGATAGTGGAGATTACCTCATTGACACTCCCAATTCTGGGGAAGATGGATTGCATTCCGGGGTTGGAACTCATGGGATTAATGCTAAAGAACTTCAGTCAGCATTGCAAGGCCATCAGCAACATTCATTGACGCAGGCGGACATTGCCTTGATTCTACTTGCTGAAATTGCCTATGAGAATGATGAGGATTTTCGTGAGCATTTGCCATTGCTCTTTCATGTAACATTTGTCTCAATGGACAGCTCAGAGGATATTGTGTTGGAGCACTGCCAGCACCTGCTAGTTAATCTACTGTATTCCCTTGCTGGTAGGCATTTAGAGCTGTACGATGTTGAAAATAGTGATGGAGAGAACAAGCAGCAGGTTGTGAGTCTGATTAAATATGTCCAGTCAAAGAGAGGTAGCATGATGTGGGAGAATGAGGATCCCATGGTTACCAGGACTGAGCTTCCAAGTGCAGCTCTCTTGTCTGCTCTCGTGCAGAGCATGGTGGACGCAATCTTCTTCCAAGGAGATCTTCGAGAAACTTGGGGAGCAGAAGCACTTAAATGGGCTATGGAGTGCACATCGAGACATCTTGCCTGCCGCTCACACCAGATTTACCGTGCATTGCGACCCCGAGTAACAAATGATGCATGTGTGTCTCTGCTTCGCTGCCTGCATAGGTGCTTGGGGAATCCTGTACCCTCAGTCTTGGGTTCTGTCATGGAAATACTGTTGACTTTGCAGGTGATGGTGGAAAATATGGAGCCAGAAAAGGTGATACTCTACCCCCAGCTTTTCTGGGGCTGTGTAGCAATGATGCACACGGACTTTGTTCATGTTTACTGCCAGGTGCTTGAGCTTTTCTCGCGGGTAATTGACCGTTTATCATTTCGCGACACGACAACAGAAAATGTGCTTCTTTCAAGCATGCCTAGGGATGAGCTCGATACAAACACATCTGATAGTTCTGAATTTCAGCGTGTGGAATCAAGGAATGTCTGTGAACCATCACCATCGAATGGAAAGGTGCCTGCATTTGAAGGAGTGCAGCCTCTAGTGCTTAAAGGACTCATGTCTACTGTTAGTCACGGTGTTTCCATCGAGGTTCTTTCACGAATAACGGTGCCTTCTTGTGATTCGATCTTTGGTGATGCAGAAACACGCCTCCTGATGCACATTACAGGCCTACTTCCCTGGCTCTGCTTACAGCTCAGCCAGGATGCCATAGTGGGACCCGCTTCACCATTGCAACAGCAGCATCAAAAGGCTTGTTCAGTTGCGGCAAACATTGCTATCTGGTGTCGAGCAAAATCACTGGATGAGCTAGCTACTGTATTTATGGCTTATGCCTCTGGAGAGTTCAAAGGCATAGAGAATCTTCTCGCTTCTGTCTCACCATTATTATGCAATGAATGGTTCCCCAGGCACTCAGCTCTGGCTTTCGGGCACCTCCTACGGCTTTTGGAGAAAGGACCAGTTGAATATCAGCGCATTATTCTTCTTATGCTGAAGGCTTTGCTTCAGCATACTCCTATGGACGCAGCTCAAAGCCCACATATGTATGCCATTGTGTCCCAGCTGGTAGAGAGTACTCTGTGCTGGGAGGCACTTAGTGTACTGGAAGCACTCTTACAGAGCTGTAGCTCTTTGCCAGGTTCTCATCCTCCTGATGCGGGATCTTTTGAGAATGGATTTGGTGGGACAGAAGAGAAGATTCTTCCTCAGACCTCATTTAAAGCTCGCAGTGGGCCTTTGCAGTTTGCTGCAGGAATAGGATATGGGGCGGGATCCACTCTGGTTGGGCAGGCTAATGTAAATGAATCTGGTATTTCACCTAGGGAGTTAGCATTGCAGAATACCCGTTTGATGCTAGGACGAGTACTGGATAGTTGTGCACTTGGCAGACGAAGAGATTACAGAAGGCTGGTGCCTTTTGTGACCACGGCCGGAAATCCTTGAGACCCAGGATATTTTTCAATCTCATGCAAACGTGGTTTTTAAAACTGTATACTGGAAGGGTACGGGAGCTGATCAGTGTAAATAGATGTTTGCATAGATTTAGCGGTCGTTACATTATGTAAGATTGTGAACTTTTGAATCTAGTTCGTAGGGATTCCACCAAGCTTTCCCCCTTCCATTCTTGTAAAAGCGCTAGCTCTATATAGTTATTAGTAGTGTTCGAGCTCCTCTGTTTTTAGCATATCAGGTTATTGTCACACATTCTGTTTAACGGAATGGAATATGCTGCTTGTCAACGAAGCTGATTCAGTAATGGTGATTCTTTCTCATGGTATTTGCATCAAAGGTTTTCATATAAATTGTTCTTAAAGAAAGTTGATCTTATATGATGATGATTCCTTGTAAATATCTTACATTTTCAGAGTAATATACTAGTGCCCCTGGACCACCCGCAAGGCCCTGGGGCAGCTCCCCTCGCATAGGCCAGCAAGCTCGAATGTAAGTGGGCGCACGCACTTGCTTTCCAATAATTTAGGCCATAAACCAATAGTTGGCAATCAATTAGTAATCTTGTCGCGTGACACTGGTAGGGGAGTTCACTATGCACGTGACAAGGATGATAATGGTAGAGAAATGAAGAGCTGCAAATTATGAAATCTAATATATGCAACCCAGGTAATATTCTTGTGATATTATCTTGTTTTAGAATTTTTATTTTGGTTAAGTTATGCATCCACTAAATTACATAAACACGTACGAGGGTAATCACCCAAAACTCTAATGTAACAAACCTGGAATATATGCTGACAATATCAAACCTAAAATGACATACAACTGGCAGGGAGAACAAAAGGCTCCTGTTAGAATTTACATTGTCCCAGTAGAAACCAAACTGGGGAACCAGAATACTCGTGCGCCCACACACACACAAACACTAGTATAATCTCCATGGCATACATTTATTTCCACATACATCAAGCAAACAATGACATGAGACGTGCCAGTTTGCATATACAACTCTATACATTTCTGGAAAAGGTACTCGACATTTAAGTTGAGGAGAGTGTTGGTGTAATTGAAACTTGGCTCAGCAGACTTTTAGACATTATGTTCAGAGTAGAGTGTTGGTGTAATTGAAACTTGGCTTAGCAGACTTTTAGACATTATGTTCTCTGAATAAAAGCTTTATATACACCCTCAAATTATCTTTATTGCTCAATAAAGTTGAGACTTCCAGGTCTCGAGTTGACATAAGAGATCATTAGTTACGAGATGGATTCTTCTTCAACAAGGCATAGGCGTCGCTATATATTGCCACCAGATTTGAAAAGACAGCAAGGACAATCATGAAAATACTTAAGATCTTGTCCCTCTTTGTAGCTATGCCATATCGATCCCTGACATCATGAGAAATAATTGAACGCTTATTTTTTATCAAGATCATGGACCAAAGGAGTACCAAAATAAACATGTGGAGTAATTTTAAAAAACAACAAACGAAAGGTTTTACTAGCAGTTACTATTATAAAGGAAGGATAAAGCAAAATATGGATAAAACATAACAGGAAGTAGATTTTAGAAAGTAAAAGATGAAGCTTGCAAGAAGAGTAAATCTAATTTGGTATCTTCCAGTAGTGAAAAGCAGCAAAATACAGGAAACTGTAACATACCTTAGAGTAACTGCAGCAGGAAAGATGAAACCAATGCATACAGCAGCCGTTGCTCCAGTGAACTGGAAAGCATCCCATATGCTGGGTATAAAATTTGCACCCAAAAAGACGATAATGACGAGCCCAGTGCTGAGCAATGCAAACCTCGAGTTGTCTGAAGCCAACGGCCTTGCAGATGGAAAGAGGAGGCCGTCTAAGTTTAACCGCAGTGGATATAAAACAATGGGAAAGACAAGCATCAAGTGGGCAGCATAGCTAACACGAACAGCATCATTAAGCAGGGAGCCATATGGAATTCCTAGGTCCGTGTCGAAGTTGGCAAGTACATCATCAAGTGTTGCATCACCAAATAAGAGGAATCCGAAGAGGCTAGTCAATACATATACACTTGAGCAGAGAGCAAGGGAGGTTCTCACAACTGCTTTGATCTGTGTGTTGTCCTCAAGTTCATTGTCAATTGTGTGCACTGCAAAACTTCCAATTTCTCAGAATCGGCAGGGCTATGTAAAGTATTACATTTCCATATAACAGAAAACATTTCACTTAGCGAGAAAGAGGAGGAATAAAAAACAAAAACCATTGGTAGTCCCTCAATTAGCCTTCATGTACATTGACACTTATCTGTTGCATTTACAAAATTTCAGGCAGGTGGATGGATATAGGTGTAGACAATTCTCTTTACAAGTCAACGCTAGGAAATGTCCAGATAACCAAAATCTCTTTGGATGTGTTCGGTAGAGATTAAAATCGAATTAAAATTGAAAAACTAGTCGTTATTTATTGTTGACTTTTATTAGACGAGTGAGACCCAATAACGGCTATATTTTCAATTTTAATTGGATTTTAAGCACGACCGAACACGCCCTTTATCTTTCTAATCCTCAAGGCACATCTGATAGAAATTTGTTTTACTTAATTATATTGTTAGAACCATCAGACATCCACTTAACTCAAAAAGTATTATTTTGTTTCCTATCAGAACCATAAAATAAAGATGCTAGAACTTTTTTTATCAAATTGACCAGCAGGCAATAGGTTTAGATGTGGCTCCTAAACCGAGGATTTCCAAGTTTCATCCTACTAACGTCCCTGCAATAAAGGAGAGACCATTGAACAAGCAATTTCATGACCAGATATGGAATTACATACCATTGTAGTGGCAAATGTAAGCAGTGACAAGAACAGGAACTACAGTGAAGAGGTTGAAGAATGACGTCACACTGGTAACATCAGGTAGCAATCTAGGCATCAAAATAGTCCCATTTATCAACTTGAAGACTGTAATGCCCACAGTGATAACAAGGAATATGACAGCTAGTGCAACTGATAAAGCAGAGGTATAACTCAATGAATCTGCATTCAGAAATAAATAGCACATTCAGTTTCTGGTACTGTGAAACAGTAAGTTGGAGGAGAAAAGAATAATTACTAGAAGAATCTGAAAATGTAAGGTGCATGATTAAAATAAATTAGAATTTCAAAAATATTATCCAGTGACAGGTTCTTCCTTGATGATGTCCTCTAGATAGAATTTAGTGGGAGAAATAAGTCATAATGTATTACTGAATCTATAAACAAAGTACAGAGAAGAATAAATCATAAAAACTGAAAAATGCCCCGGAAATCTTTTCTTTGAGTATAGGTTCATAGACTTGTATCTTTCTAACACCGGGGAGAGAAATAAAGTGAAAATCTCCTACACACACCGAATTGCATCAATCATTATATATTTCAAAAGATGTACACTACACTGCAATTTCAAATGACCAATTCATAGATCCTGGTTAGTATGTCAAAGCGTGGTTATGTATTATTAAGTAACATAACATTAATTATAAAGGTATTACATTGAGCAATTGATAATTGCAAATCACATAAGAAGAGACTCACCAATTCGCTTCAAGCTGGCCAATGGCGCAAATATGGCGAGGGTGGTCACAAGAAGAACAAAAAATCTTCCATTCCACCAGTGCTCTCCAAACCAACCTTCCAAGACACCAGGATGGTGAATTCCGCTTGATGTTGTTCCAGAAAGCACATCACCTTAATAAATACAAAGCTCATAAGGTTATTAAGGAATTGAGAACCTCCATGAAGACAATTTCTACGTATAAATGAATGTAGTACCTATTATGATCATGTATACAACAAGCACACCAATGTTGTTGACTAATACACATATTTGCAATATCATCCGGCCATACTTTCCAAATGTATCCCCCATAAGACCTCCATAGGAAACTGACTTTGATGTCCTACTAAACCTTAGCAAAAACTCAATTGAAGCCTCTGTCAAGAATGCCATAAAGATGATCACGGCAATCCCAAGGATAAGTCCTAATACCTTCATAGTTGCAGGCAATGCCATGATTCCAGCACCGACAATTGTTGTCGATAGATTAAAAACTGCCCCACTAAAGGAAGCTCCATTAAATTCATCAACCCCACCGTCTCCCTCATGCTTTGTAGGCAACAATGGGGATTTCTCATCCACAATCACTTCTTTGCTCTTTTGTGATTTTTTTTCTTTACTTCCAATCGTCATCTTCAATTAGTTTGTCAAACTGTTGAAGCAAAGATTAAACCCTGAAATGAATTCACAAATGATCGACCTATTAATTTCAAAAAGAAGTTGGATTTAATGTGAGTGCCCAAATTCTAGAAAAATTATCTTCTTGTCAAATCTGGATAACTCGGTATTAACTAGGATTATTTAAAGAATTACACAAGCTTATTTCCTTGATTTGTCGATCAAAATATTTTGACCAAAAAATAATTTAAAAAAAAAACTCCAACGAAACCAATAGGTACTGATGATTTCAACGGAAACTAGTGTCTTCACAATAGAATTGAAGAACATATGCAAAGAAAAAGGCTTATTCAAGGAAAAGATCAAAATTGCCCTGATATCTCTAGATTCTTATTCGAATCCACACAAATTGAACGAGAAATCAAAATCAGTGCCAATTATCAAGAAATTAAGCTTCAAATTCAAGAAAATTCAAAATACAAAGAAAACCTGGAAAATAGAAATAGCAAACCTCCAAATAAAGGAGCCGGGAAGGAAAATAGAGAAAGAATGTTTCACGCAACGTGTTTGACGAATGTGTAATTAATAATGGAAACTTGCTGCCATTATACGTACAATTTTCAATATGAAGAAAAATCAAACCCACATAATTCTGCACCAACCACGGTAAATATTCTTGCAGTAAATTTGAGAAAATTGCCTGAAAATATGAAGGGCGAGCAAGTTTTGTACGGATGAAGGAAGGACGACCAATGGTGTCATTGTCATGGATGTTTTGGCGGGTCCGTACAGAGAACCCGCCAAAAGCAGCATTCAGGTGGTGGTGGTTATAAATAATTTTATTATTATTATTATTATTTTTTTTTTTTTTTGTATATATACGAATCTTTTTTTGTATTTTTATTTTTTAAAGGGGGAGAAATGTGTGGGAGTAATTAAAAAACGGTTATGCTGCATGTACCGAACTTTTTACATAATATTTGTTCGAATTGACAAGTGGCGATTCGGGCAAAAATTATGTAAAGAGAGTGCTACATGTACAACACTTGAGTTACAGCAATGGATTACAACATCTCACAACGGGGGTGGAGCCACTATTAAAATAATTACGGGTCCCACCTCCTTATGAAAGGTTGTCATCCATTGTTGTAACCCAAAATTGTACAAACATAATTATTCTTATATAAAAAGTTAGGTACAAACAGATCAATTCATTACAAAATATATGTTGACTGGATTGGGTTTGGAATCTTGTATTGAAAAAAAATAAATTAAAAAACTAAAACTTTGAAGGGTTTTGAATGCAATTTTATACTTGTATCCTCAATAATATGGAATCGATTTATAATTTTTGATATGATGAGGATTTTTGTACATTGGGGGCTTCATAAGGCTTGACATAATGGCCACATGGTAGCCCCCTATTGGAAGGTTGCCGGACCCACCCTCGAACAAATGTCAACTTCGACATTACTTGAACTCGAACTCAATCTTGATATAAGTGTAATTATAAATAAACACCAAATTGAAGGTGGGGCTATGAAATTAATAATAGAAATATTTCAGTATAAATTGGTGCAAATAATGCGACAACTGTGAAGGCAGGCGCCAGCCTGTGATGAACGGAATATTTGGTGGGCTCCGATTAACAATAACGTGACTGGTGAGGGAGATTAATTAATTAGTAAATTATATATGGAAATTAAAGCCAAATTGCAAATTTTTATACTATTGAACCTGAAAGCTGACCTCAAGATTGGTGGGAAATAGGGTCCACAGGAATAATTTCTATATTTCTATTAGCTGGATCGGGAACTGGACTGGACATTGGGCTTTGAGCCACAACTTAAGCCCAACCCAGTTAACACAAGTTCAATGGCACACAGTAGAAGAATGCTGAGTCAGCGAGTCTCGTTGTTGTTGGTTTGAACTTAGAAGTTAGTTGGGAAGTAAATTTATTCATGTAAAAAAAAAAAAATAGAAATATAAATATCCAAAACATAGATGAGGATACCTTTTTATTCCAACATTTTCATTCACATATTATTTTCTTCAAATCTGGAAATTTGACTTTTTCAATTTATGATTCTGATTTCATTTTTTACGCTGCTTGGTATATTAAAATTGGTTTATATCGCCTTTTGATGAGTTGATCTATTTTAAACTGATGTGATTATGTATAGGGATATTCTTAGGCAAGTTAGTCATATAGAGTTCGGCAACAGAATGACCAGTTTTGACGAATACAAGGATGGTCAGTTAAAATCGTCTTCTACTTTCTGAGGCATAGAATTTTATAATCTCTACTATCTTAAAAGACGCAATCCATCATTTACTATTTATCTGTGAAGCATTTTTTATCTCCATCTTATCCCTAACCATCCACACATCTTCAAAACAAAAAGGTACTATGAACTTCTTTTTACCCACAATTGTTGACTGCAGAAAAACATAAAAGGCAACAACCACAATTGCACTTGTTGACTCTTCTTAGAAATAAAAGGAAAAAACAAAAACGGAATCACTGTATAAAAAAAATTGAAGATATGACATAGTATACCTTTAATACAGATGACACTAATCTGTAAATATCACTTTTTTTTTTCACCTATTCCACAAGAATATCCTCATTGACGAGGTCATGTAGCATATATGATACTTCATCCTTGGCCAAATATTTTCCAGCTCCATGCATGCTGAAGGGATTGTGTCTGTGTTTCTTTACCTATGTTTTTGTATTGGAATGTCGTAAACGTTAATTGTTGGAAAATATGAGAAGAGTTAACTTGTAATCATTAGAATGTACAAATTGGCTTGAAGATTCCAAGAAATGTGCTGATAAAAACTATTGAACAGTCGTGTTCGGTCGAAGTGATGAACAAAACCTTTAAAAACATTTTAGGAAAAAAATCTCGATTTTCCAAAACATTTTGTTATGGTAATTAGTCGATGATGTAATAGTCAAATCAAATTTCTATATTTTGAATAAGTAATGGTAAGTAGCTCTTTCCCAACATGAAATAGCAAATTTCATAGCAAACAGACATCAAGAAACTATTTTCATCCACTTAACATCAATACAAACAATTGTTAAACATGTCTTATTTATCATATTTATAAAGCTTTCTTTAAACACGAGATAATGCCACAAGGGTCACATTCATATCCCAAGACGAATGACAAACAAAATACGTAAAACTGTTATGAAATTAAATAGTTAAACTGCAAGAAGATTATCAGCTTCTTTTGCCAAATTTTGTTAACAAGCATCAATATACTTGAGAAGGCTTTAAGCAAATCATTGTCTCAAGCTTTCAACAATGTAGGAGGCATACAGATCCCAACAATGATAAGCATGCAATAGAAAAAATAGCTATAAAAATTGCTTATAAGTCGTAAAAAGATTTAAGACTCAGAAATACAAGGAGAAAAACAAAAACGGAATCACTGTATAAAAAAAAATGCCATGCTCCTCACAGCGTGGAAGCACTGTACAAAAAGATAAAAAAAAAAAATTGTCCACAAAGGTGAGGAGACATGCTTCGTGCTATGCAGAGTGTGCACTCCGCGCTCCGCACAGTACACTCTGCACAACGCGGAGTATTCACTATTTTACATAATTTCTTTTTTTTTTTTTGGCCAAAAAATGAACATTTCATTATTCTACTTAATTGAATCTAGGTGATAACATTTGTTTACATTTTACACAAATTAAATATAATTTCACTTATTAATAATTTAATTCAAAAACAGGCCAATCCCCATGGGGGGCGTTGCTCCTGAACCCCCACGAGAGGCGCTACCCCCTCCACCCCGCTACCTGACCGGTCGTCGATTCCCGTCGCGGGACGTTACCCCCGAACCCTCACGAAGGGCGCTGCCCCCTCGACCTTCCTGACCAATTAGGCAGGTTGATCCCAGCCCTTCGAGGTGTTGCCCCCAAGCCCTCGCTGCCTCCTCGACCCCCGCGATCTGGCTGGACGGGTCGATCCCTATTTAGAAGCGGCAAACCATTTGCATAATAATAAACAAATAAATAAATTATAAAAATATATATTATCTTCAAACTAATGATTTTTTTGCTAAATTTGAAGTTTACTAAAAAATGTGGTATTCCAATGGCCCCAGTAAAACTTTAGCAATAAAACTTCACAAAAGTTTTATTCCAGAGTTAGTGATTATGCTAGCACTTGAGAATTATTTTTTCCTCCAGTTTTTAGCTTTAAGATTGTGTCAACATGTCATTTGATGGAAAGACTCAAGCATAACCATTGGAATACTGAGGTCTGATTCTAAGATTTGTATTCCATGAATTCATTTTTCAGACAGTTATATTTAACAATGAAAAAAATGTTATTTGTATTGTCATTATTTTAAAAACTTTGACAAAACTTACTCTTTTATTCCTTAATGTTACACTTTGTGAATGATCTTCTTGACACTGTCATTTACATTTTGTAATACAAAATCCCATTAATTCTTAGCATTGAAGACGCTAGCATAACCTTCAAAATAAGACAATCCTTACATTGCACGGGTCAAAAACTAGTAATGATTAAAAGACTTGAAATGGATGCTGAATTTTAGTGCTGGTGAAATGAAGACAGAATCGAACATTGAAGTTCTCTCATCTGGTGGAGACATTACACAAGAAGTAGGAAGTGCAGCCGAAGGGTTGAACTAGGTTTAGCGCGTTCCTCTGAGAAGTTGGTTAACTTGGACACCTTGACAGCGAGAGAATATGATTTTGAGGCTTTTGTTTTGTTAAGTCCTTGTAATGGAGTGTCCATCAGGTTTGCTTTCATGTTTCTCTTTTTCCTTTCAACACCTTCATGATCAAGAACAAATCCTCCCTGGTGTACCAAAACAGGCCAAACAAATAAAGATTAAATAGCAGCAACAAGAAAATAAAAAAGAAGCAAGATTCACATGGAGATCCCAACACGGGGAAAAATCATGTATGAACTCTGAGCAAATTTCCATTATAACAACACGAGAATACAGCGTTCTTCCCTAGCCAGTACAAGATATCAACAATTGGGAGATTGGCGGCACTCACCAAACCACTGGCTGACATCACGAATCAGAAAACTTGATTTTGGAGGGTCCAATCCACAATCACACCATTCAAATTGTAGTTGATGATGTCTGGATGAGTCAGCAAAATATTAGTCCAATCAGAGAAGAAAGCAACATGTAATGAGGAATTCAGAGACTAGAACCAAGTGTGGTAGTTTACTGTCTTTATTCTGGAATTCCCAACTCTCTCCTCCTTTGAGATGCCAAAAATTAGAGGTAGGACGCAATATGAATAGCCATGAATCAAGTGTTAATCACACGCCACCAAGCATCATTAACTTCCATTGGCTCATTAACTTGTAAATGAGCATAGGATTGACCAAAAATCTGAACCGGACCAAGATAATCCAAGTCAAACTTCCTCCTAATTGGAGGGAGAACCAATAGGATTTTAATATACTGGAAAAGGCTCTCAAACTTAACTTTGTAGAATGTCTCAAAAACAAGAGACTGCATATGCAAGATGCAGTTCTTGTTGCCCATCTTCTGTCCCTTTATCACATATCATAAGCTTGCTATCAGACACATATCCAGCCCATCTCATCTCAATAATTAGCAAATCCAGGTTCTCATATATCTCTCTATATTTTGGATGAGCTTTGTCCATGGCAAGAAACATATGTACCTCTGACATGACCTCAATCCAGCTGCAGCCTGGTTCCTTTTTCAGCCTACTATACCTCATCACTCTCCGCATATTTGAAACCTCAGTCCACATCTCTGAATCAGCATAAATATTAGATAGAAGAACATAGGCAGAAGAATCCTCAGGGTCCAATTGCAGAAGAGAACTTGCAGCTTTTTCTGCCACATCGACATTCCCATGCATCCTACAAATACTAAGCAGGGTTCTCCAAATTACATCATCAGCTTTGAAAGGCATTTCTTCAATAAGCTTCAGAGCATCAGTAACTTGTCCTGATCTACCGAGTATATCCACCATAGATGAGTAATGTTCCAACTGTGGATCTAATCCGTGGTCAGTTTGCATTGAGTTGAAGTAGAACAAACCTCTCTCAACAAGACAAATATGTGCACAAGCACGAAGAACTGCCACAAAAGTTGCATGATTTGGTCTTACATTCTGAAGCTGCATTTTCTCAAAAATTTGTAAAGCTTCTTCACCAAGACCATGGTTAGCATAGGCACAAACCATAGCATTCCATGTCACAAAATCACGATTAGGTGATTTATCAAACATCAATCTAGAATCCTGCATGTTCCCACATTTTGAATACATGTCAACTAGAGTGCTGTTGATGTACACATCTGATTGCAAGTCCTGCTTGATGATTTGAGCATGTATCTGCTTCCCAAGCCCTACAGTTGCTAGATTAGCACAAGTATCGAGAATTGTGGCAAATGTGAAATTATCAGGTTTGACTCCCATTTCTAACATCTTAGAAAAGCACTTCTGAGCTCCCTCGCTCTGTTCTTGAGATGAGAACCCAGACATGATTGCATTCCATGAAACTGTTGTCTGTTCCTCTATTCTGTGATGAAGTTTCTCTGCGTCTTCCATCGCTGAGCACTTGCAGTACATATCCACTAGAACAATTCCAACAAATGTGTCCAACCCCATCCCAGACTTAATAACTCTACCATGTATCTCCCTTCCAGAGTTCAGAGCTTGCCTACCTGCACAAGCTTTTACAACACTGCCGTAAGTGAATTCATCAGGTTCCATCCTTGACTGAAGCATCCAAGCAAATAGCAATAGAGTTTCCTCCTCATTTTTATTCTGCTCGCAAGCGGCAATTATTGCATTCCAAGAGACAGCATCTCTTGTTTCCATTCTGTCGAATACACACCGAGCTTCAACCAGTGCTCCACATTTTCCATACATATCCAAAATGGCATTTTCTACACAAACGTTAGACTGGAAAGGTGTCTTTGTTGCCAATCCATGTACTTGAATTCCCTCTAGACGTCCATTAATCACTGCACAGGCACTAAATGCACCTGATAGGCTTATTTCATCAAAACCAAGACCAGCCTTCAACAAGTCCAGAAATAATTGCAAAGCTTCAAATCCACGATCCCATCTATCATATCCAGTAATTAATGCATTATAAGATTGCAAGTTATGGTTTGGCAACAAATTGAACACCTTTCTCGCATCATCTAAATTGTTACACTTTGCATACATGTCCAATGTGGCAGTTCCTACAATGACATCAATTCCGAAATTGTTCTTCAATGAATGACCATGCAATTGAGAACCCAACCTCAAAGCTGCTAAACCTGCACAAGACCTGAAAACACTTGCATAAATAGATTGACTGACCCCAACTCCCACTCTTCGCATCTCTTTGAACAGCTCTATCCCACCCACAGGCTCGTCATTCTGCACACAACCTGCTATCAATGCGCTCCAAGAAACCCAATTTTTCTCCGGCATTTGATCAAAAAAATGCAGCGACTCAGCCAACCTCTTGCATTTGGCGTACATATCCAAAATTGCGCTCCCTGTTACCACATCACAATCAAACCCCAACTTGACTACAATCCCATGTACCTGAACCCCCAAAACATTATCTTCTAAACCTGAACATGCTCTTAAAACAACAGCAAAAGTGGTCTCATCGTAAAAAACACCCTCTCTCCTCATTACTGCAAAAATCTCAACTGCCTTTAAATAATGCCCATTCTGTAAGTACCCAGATATCAGAGAATTCCACGAAATCACATCTTTCTCAGGCATCATATCAAAAGAAGCTTGCGCCAAATCTGTCTTCCCACTAATCGAATATCCAAAAATCATGGCGTTCCACGAAACTGTGTCTCGTTGAGACATTCGATCGAACACTTTATTAGCACACTCCAAACGGTAACATTTGATGTAGAATTGAATCAAGCAATTGGTGACAAAGATAGTGGGTTTGAACCCGGATATTATCATTCGAGCATGGACTTGTTTGCCCTGTTCTAGTGCTCTTAGGCTGGAGCATTCTTGGAATAAATGGGAAAAGGTCTTTCTGTAAATGGAGGGCACTTGGGTAGCCTGTGTAACCGTAAAAAATCTATAGGTGGATACTGATGCGAGATTATAAATTGGAGGCTTGGGAAGGAAGAGAAAGCGCCTGGTTACGCAACGAGAAGCCATCGATTTTTGAACTCATGCTTGGCGGTTAAGAACCTGACGAGTTATTGAACCAAAATTTGGCGAACTATTGGAGCGTCACATTATAAGGTTGTCCTAATGAGGAGTAAAATGCACATCTTCTAGCAAATAGCAAGCTATTACATTCCTGACCATAGGCAAACAAGTCGAGCAGTGAAACCAGTTTCATTTGAATGGTTTTTCAAATAACTAGCATTTTCTTTTACCAAAAATACTCAAGTCTTAAGAATTTTTTATGAATAAAAACATTTACCTAATTAAGAAATATTAAATTGAGGTAAAAATAAGTTACTGAAATTTTCGAAGGTGGCCATTAAACGAGTAGAGTGTTCGATAACTTGAACAAGATTCAGAGCATTAGTGCTCTTCGAAACTAATTCCTACACTCGATTAGTCACTAAATTATCATTTTAAATTTCTGCATAATTGAAAATAAAAGTGTAAGCAAAGTGTTCAAGCGGCCAACACTTCATCCTCAAACTAGGAAAAATATGTGTTGGAACATGAAACTTGGTACCTATTACGTAATAACATTTGACGTCATTGTTACAATACACTATTATTTTTCCGTGTGAACTCTATGCATGTTGTATTGTCTGACTCTAATACAAGATTTAAATTAAATGCATTATATATTTATTGTAATAAGTAGTATCATTCTCAATTTCTAAGATTTGTTGTTGTTACTAGAGATTGTCTATTGGCAACAATCTATAACAATTACATGCAATAGATTGTCAATATGTTAGTTGTCAATGAACCGACAACAATCACATACGATAGTTGTCGAAAAAATTGTATATACGTGTAGCATGTACGTTACATTCATTATTTTCTTCCTTTTTAAAATTAAAAAAAATGCGAAATAGTAAACATATTTATTTATATCAAATTATAGTACAATTATATTTTTACTTGAACTAGTTTTTAGTATCTAATATTGAGCTTCATACAAATCTTACCCCGTTTCGCATTATAACAAGCGTAAAAGAGGTTAAAATTAACATTAAATAAATTATACATATATTGATACATGTTAATAAGTTAGATATGAATGGAGTTTATATATTCAATAGCTCAATAACTTACTCAAATTCAACTTATAATTTTATATACCAAGTTTTAGAGTTAATTAAATTATCAATCACCAACATTTGGGTTTGGTTACAACTTGCTCACCCAAAAATAAATAGTTACCGAATGCTCACCCACTTTTGAAAAAAAACTACCCATCCATCACCCGTTTCACTTCGTCCATCCAACTAGGCAAAAATTTCTACGTGGCAGATGGAAATCTTACGTGGCCACTAACACCGTTAAAAATTGACAAGTGAATAGTAATTAAAACGATTTCTATTGGTTGCACTTCAGAGACAAGCACCCTAGATGGCCTCCTAGGCACTAGTTTGGCTGTAAAAAGGGTCAAACGAAATCAGTTATAACGTTTAAAAATTACATGCTGTCCAAATTTAGTAATTATAGGATATTTTTGTAGATTTGATTACCGTTGTGGTTTCACTCCCAAAGTGAGTTGAGCTCTCTTGATTTTTTGGATCTATATCCCCATAAGACCATTCCTACAACCAATGTGTATAAACGTAATACATTCATTACATTATATATTTTACTAGAAATCAGAAAACATAATACGAACTCCATATGTAAACAAACCTCATGTGGTGCTTCTGCCTTTTCATGGTACCTCTTGATGTGTCCTGTTAAACCACAGACACTACAAGTGATCACCTTGGTACCCCTCTTATTCAACTTTGCTTTAGACCCCGAACGAGATATGATATCTTCTTCTTTCTGTCTTCATCTCTTCTTTTGTTTTCTTCCCCTTTTTAGGAACATACCTCCATGGCTCATCCCTTATGTCTATAATAGCAGCAATTGCATGAGCACAAAGAATCCCTAATAAATTCCATCTCCTACATGCACAAGTCTTATTCTCAAGATCAACAACAAATTCCCCACTAGAGCATTGAACATAAGACTGTGCTCCTTCGGACCAATCCACCTCACAGCCCTCGGCTAACTCAACATTTTTCATAAATTTTTGTTGCACCTTAGGACATAAAGGCCCTATTACTCTTTTCATCTTATCTCTCATTGCTCGTACCGTCTTCATGAAGCTTATGCAAATCAATCAATATTGTCAATATGGATTTCTCTCTATTTTCCAACAAAACATTGTTGAATACTTCGCATAAATTGTTCAAAAGTATGTCACTCTTTACCTTTGTCAAAAAATAAGCCTTGCTCCATTCAATTGGATGCCTTTTCTTTAACCAATTAAACGCTACAGGACTTTCCTTCTCAATCTCACCCATCCAAGACAACCAATCAGGCACTGTTGTCGACTTTGCAGCCTTCCATTAGTATTCCTTTAGTACCAAACTCTTAAAATCAGTTTTGAAGAAATTTGTGTACATGTGTCTAACACAAAACCGATGTTCCGCCTCAAGGTACAAATCATCTATCACATTCTGTAAACATTTTTGCCTATCTGTTATAAAAGTCCATTTATTGTTATTCACAATCCTCAAATCTTCACCTAAATGTTGCACAAACCACCTCTAAGTAATATCATTCTTCCTCTCCACTACAACATATGCTACTGGATAAATACAATCATTAGCATCTAACCCCACTGCCACAAGCATTTGCCCTCCAAATGACCCTTTCAAGAAACACCCATCCAACCCTAAAAGTTGCCTGCAACCCACTAAAAACCCTCTCTTGCAAGCTTCTAAGCAAATATAAATACCTTGAAACTTTGAAGCATACATAGCAACAATGCATGTAGACCTAGGATTGGTTCTCAAAATTTTAGCAACAAAGGACCTAAGCAATCTAAACTGGTGCTTGTCAGATCCCTGTATCATTACTCTGGCATATCTTCTACTTCTCCATGCTGTAACCTTATTAATTGTCAATTTCAAATCGTCTATTTGTTTTGTCCCTAACACAAGTATGCTCAGAATTTTTAGATTTAATTTGCACACATCTTTTCTTCTTATTCCATGAAGCCCAAATCTTCCATGCAACCTAATTTAAAAAATGGCTTGGACTCTATACTCATCATTAGGCCTGAATTTAAAATTGCATCTAGTAGCTACGCCATGATTCCTTACAGCTTGCCTAAACTCCTCAATATTTTTGAACTCTTTTCCCACCTCTAATTGCGTATTGAACTTCTCCTTCTCGGCATCATAGATGGAGAAATGAAAAGTATTTTCTTCACTAGAAGAATAGTCAGTGTGCAACTCCTCCTCACTTGGACAATAAGCGTCTTTCGATTCTGAATCTTCGTCCCTAGCATTCAAAAGACCGATGGTATGATCTGCATTTAATCCCACCAAAATCCGTTCATTTTCATTCTTATCATAATGAAAATCATCATCATTAACATTGTCTTCTGAGTCGGTGAATTTGTCCTTAGGTACCACTTCATCTTCTTTAACTATATTATTTGCAGATAAACAAGCAAATGAAGTGGTCAGCATACCTTGTATATCCACATGAAATGCAGAATTCATAAAGCTAAAATCCTAGATACATTCCTAGAAATGATGATGTAGTCCTTAAAATGTCCACAGCAAATGAATTCCAAATCATCCATTAATACTCAGGAGCTTGCGCAGTACCTAAAGTCCTACCGTAAAAGATAACCTAATTAAAAAAGTGCCAAAAAATACAATAAAGCACGTGGTCCCTCTTCTAAGATTGTGAAATAAAGTGGACAACAACAAACTACCAACAATTCATCGAGTACTGATATAAACAAAATTGTTATGGATCAATTTAATATACTTTGTCAAAAAATATTTAAAAAAAATGCTTGTTTTTTTTTTTTTTTAATTTTGAATCTAGGGTTCCTATAAATCTGATGGGTTTTCAATTTGGGGATGGATTTGGAACAATTTCACTTAAGGATTCAACTGATGAAATCTTCCCAGATGCAATGTGTGGTTTGGGGAGTAAGGTACAGAGGATTGTGAAGAAGAAATGAAGAAAGGAAATGACGACGTTTTAATTAATGTCTACTTGTCAATTTTTAACGGTGTTAGTGGCCACGTAAGATTTTCGTCTGCAACGTAGAGATTTTTGCTTAATCGGATGGACGAAAGTGAAACGGGTGACGGATGGGTAATTTTTTTTCAAAAATGGGTGAGCATTCGATAAACATTTATTTTTGGGTGAGCAAGTAGTAACCGAACCCAGATATTGATGATTGATAATTTAATCTCGAACTTCTCCAATGAGCTTGACTTAATTTTTAAATTTATTATCTAATTAAATTAGTATTAAAGTTTCCAATAAAAACAAATTAAAGGAAAAAAAAAATAAAAAAAAAAAGGAGAAAAAACTCGTTCCCCCAACCTGGTTCCATAATACGACACAGTCAATAAAATTTTAAAAGGAAAATATCCTTCACAAAACAAATAAATTTAACGTCTGAGGCAAACAAAACGCTCACTTTCTCTTCAATTTTCCAATGGCGGAGGTCTCAAATCTCCACCGCTTCAACCGCTGCCAACCACCGCAGCAACAGCAAACCAGAATCCCAATTACCAACCCCACCACTGGTGCCCCTGAAGAAGAAGAAGAAATCTTTGAGCACAATCCATTTGCCATCGATTTGGATTCATTATCCCCTCCTAATAATGCGAACCCCTCTTTCTTTATACATGATGATTACGACAATACCTTCAATTTCGGTTTCGATTCCGAAAATTGGGTTTCTGAATATGCGGATTCCTTGGTGGACCCGAATTGCTTTTTCTGTGGAGGAGGGGAAGATGAGGATGAGGAGGAGCAGATGAATTTTGTTACTGACCCATTCGAGTCTCGTGAAGCCCATTTTCCTGACCACCCCATTTGGGAGTTCGATTCGGGTCTCTCGGAGGATCGGGGCATGGAATCCGGGTTCGGACCAGCTCTGGTGTCAGCAGCAGAGGTTTCCTCGCCAGTGGGGCTTAGGGTTGTCGCTATGGATTCGGAATCTGATTCCGAGGAATTCGAGGTAAATTCTGGGTTTATTGACAATAATGATGATAATTTTGATGGCTTTGGGGTTAATTATCTCATTAATGAAAATGAAAGGGAAGAGTTTGTATGGGAGGAGGTAAATGAGAGAATTCAATTTGATGAAAGCGAGAATTTGAATTCTGTGATTGATAGAATTGAGGAAATCTCAGTTTCCTCAGATTTTTCGTCCTCAGAAGGTGAAAACGTACAGTTCGGTGATGGGGGAGGACAAGAAGAGAGAAATATTGAGTGGGAAGTGCTCTTAGCTGTGAATAATTTGGACAGGCATTTCGACTTTGAGAGCCAGGAAGAACATAATGATGGGAATGAAGTTCCTCACCTTGACCTTTCAGATGATTATATATTGACAGTGGAATATGGTACACTTTTTGGGCAATTGGTGGAGAATGAGAATGCGATAAAGGGTAGTCCACCTGCTGCGAAATCCGTGGTAGAGAATCTACCTTTAGTGGAGTTGACAAAAGAGGAAGTGGGGGAAAATGATGATTCGGTTGTCTGCACAGTTTGTAAGGACGAGGTTGCAATTGGGGAGAAGGTGACTCGAATGCCTTGTTGTCATCTTTATCATGTGGACTGCATTTTGCCATGGCTCAAGATTAGGAATACTTGCCCAGTTTGTAGGTATGAGTTGCCCACAGATGATGTAGATTACGAGAAGAGGAAGACTGAGAGGAGTGGTGCAGGAATT
Organism: Fraxinus baroniana; assembly: GCA_903798355.1. Classification (NCBI taxonomy): domain Eukaryota; kingdom Viridiplantae; phylum Streptophyta; class Magnoliopsida; order Lamiales; family Oleaceae; genus Fraxinus; species Fraxinus baroniana. The sequence goes on from CAIGRO010191322.1 coordinate 31,844, forward strand.
GCTTCTCGCATCACTGATGATCTTCAGGCAAGGTACAATTTTGAACTTTTGCCTTGAAAAGGTGTATTAGTCTGTAGAATATGGCTATATTTTACCTTTTCCGTTAGCATGTCAATTTCCTTTTTGTACTGTGAAATTATGAGGTAACAAAACTTGTATATCTATATAGATTGAAGGTTATGTGAATTTGTCATTGTGTAAATTCTATTTTGCAACTCCATGTGTAATGGTACACTGAGAAATTCAGAGATGAATGAAATTTTACAGTTTTTGGGACATCCTCAGTTTCCGTTCACTTTCACTATTAATTGTTGATGACTATATCTGCCTTCTTTCTCTCGTTTTGATTTTAATTGGTTGGATAGGTAAGAATCTATCCAGAAGTAATTTGTTTAGTGTTGATTTGCCAGGCTGAAAAATTTGGGGTGACCCAAGTATAAATATGAAAAATGCAGACTTTCTGATATCTTCTTGAATATAATTTTTGTGTAATTTTGGTGAAAGCTCCCGGCCCTCAGGTGCAGTTAAGGAAAAGAAAAAAAAAAAAAAAGATTGCCTGTGCAGGGATGAATTGGGGTGGGGGGGAATTGGCTTTTAAATTTGTGTGGACCGTGTGGTTAGGAAACTTTAGTATAACTATTCTCAGATGGTGACTATGAATCAAATATCTTGTGTGTGCAAACCCGATTTATTAGCTCTTTCTTGAATCAAATTTCTTGTATGTGAACCTGATCCTTTATATTTCTCCCTTGGCATTTGTAGTAGAGTGCAAATTTTGCAGGCCATTCAAGATTCTTTGTAAATATAGCCTGTCAAAACGTTTGAACATTTACATGATTTAGACAAAAGGTTCTGCTTAGGATAATTCCGAAAGCTTTACAATGAAAATGCGTTGAATATGCAAGAATCTTTCTCATCGCTTAATTCTAGCATTCACTTGCACAATGACAGGTAAAGATATTTTACGGCGGGGTCAGTTTCTATTTTTAATAATTTCAGTTCAACAAATACTGATGGAATTACGAAGTTTTACCTCAAGATTGTAAATGAAATTTGGGAAGTTCATTATATCACTATAGGTTAAAACTATTGTATCTGATTAGCTGAAATGCCTTGACGCAGATGAAAACATGGGTTTTTTATTCCTTCCTGATACTGTACAGAAGAAAGAAAATGCACGTGTATAATGGCTCTATAGATTGAGATTCTGCAATTTGTACAACCTAGGAAAAGCCTCGGGATAAATGTAACCTTTGAGGTTCTGTTTGATTGCACTTCAGTTTCTTGGAAGATGGAAATTAAATTTCATTTTCCACCTTTTAATTTCCATCTTCCATCTTTTTGCATGTTTGATTGTCTAAATTTTCCATAGAATTGGTTTTTCATCTTTCACCCATGCTCTCATTTTTTGGTTTTCCTACCACTTTGGTGGAAAAAACACTTTTTATTTTATTTTAATTTTTTGGCAATGGAAACAAATCTATCCCCAATTGTAACGAATTATATCATTGATATAAATGTAACCTTTAATGTTCTGTTTGATTGCACTTCAATTCCATGGAAGATGGAAATTAAATTTCATTTTCCACCTTTTTGCATGTTTGATTGTCTAAATTTTCCATAGAATTGGTTTTTCATGTTTCACCCATGCTCTCATTTTTTTGGTTTTCCTACCACTTTGATGGAAAAAACACTTTTTATTTTATTTTATTTTTTTGGCAATGGAAACAAATATATCCCCAATTGTAACGAATTATATCCATTTAGTGGATAATTTTCATGGAAAACAAAGCCAAACGAATACCAAAAGATCCAAAATTTCAATATTTTTTCGTGGAAAATTATACCAATCAAACACAATTAATTGACAATTCTCAGTAAATCAAGTTATAGACAATTCAATTCCTTGAAATTCATTATCTTTCCACCCAAATTTCACTCTTGTAATCGAACGGACCCTAAGTTTATTTGAATAAATGCATTAATAAAAGAGGCTAAAAATAATATTAAATGCAAGGTTGGAAGAATATCTCAAAAGTAATTATGTCTATAAGAATTTTTTTTTTTCCTTTTGAATAATGTTATCTAATTAGTGATGTTAGAGCACCAATTTATGTGATTAAATTAAATTCAAATCAAATAAAACATAAGCACACTAAGTCATATTCAAACTTGAAAAGAAGTTTAAAGAAATTTTACAATAAAAATTTTACGTCCAAAAAAATCATACTCCATGTAATTTTGCATTCGAAAATTTACATGAAATATGATTTTTTCGGATGTAAAATTTCGAAAAAATTTCTTAATAAAATGATGAAAATTACATTGAGAAATTCATATCGCAAAAATAATAAATGTTAATGAAATAATTGAATTTTTTTTTTAAAAAAAATGCGAATTAGACATCTTTTNAAAATTTCTTAATAAAATGATGAAAATTACATTGAGAAATTCATATCGCAAAAATAATAAATGTTAATGAAATAATTGAATTTTTTTTTTAAAAAAAATGCGAATTAGACATCTTTTTTAAGACTCGCGTTTAACGTATTTTTAACCATTTTCGATATCTGTTTGGACTATTCGATATGCTCATAATGTAGTTCTCGAAATAAGTTTCGAGATGAAAAAAGCAATTTGTTGATTCGATTAGCGTACGATCGTCGATTTTTTTTTTTTTTTTTAAAATTAACATAATATCGAAATTCAAAATTATTGTAAT